>CAKAKR010051107.1:0-10222 GCA_916700685.1 Adelosebastes latens | reverse complement strand
TTTGAGGGACGCTATTGTGGACGCGTCTGTCACACTTTAACAAGAGCTAGAGACAAATATGCACCGACATGCAGGGAAGAGAGAGGAGCAGAGAGAGAGAGAGACAGAGAAACAGCAACAACATGAAAGTCAAATAAAGTCAAAAGTCAGAAGAAGAAATGAAAGAAAAACCCCAAATATGCTTTAATATCAGTGCATCTGGATTCAGTTTCAAAGCTGTTGGTTTTTAGGTGAGACCGAGTCCATTCTCACTGTGTCTAAGCTTCTGTTCCTCTCCTTCAGTAATACTTGGAGTATTCTTCAAGATTCAACAGAGGGATTAGCTTTCAGGACAGACCATGATTATGCACAAGTGTGGATTACCCAAAGAGCGAGTCGGGCAAGTGCCCCAGGGCCTCAAACCATAAAGGGCCCTGGTAATCCACTGTTCGACACAGACCAGGCTCACTAGGAGTTACACTCATATTGGACAATTCTGCAGGTCTAATATCGAGTATAGTGCCAACACAGGAAGAAGCATGGTGTACAGTAGCTTGGCAAATGAAAGGGTGTTCTGAGAAGAGCCCAAACCAGCCCACAACCCTCTCGCTGTGTGGCGACAGCGCTAACTGTCCACTATAATCATCCAAATGAATTACAATACAGCAACACCTCTCTGTATAATGTAATAACAGTACCGTAAACTACATCCTCTAGAAGATCATACAGTTAAAACATCATCTCCAACAACACAAATGGAGCATTATAACATGAACAAATGGCAACTGAGTGTATTCGTACCAACACGTTCTCACTCCAACCTCTTGAAATATGGCAGCTTGGTCAGTGGCCCTATACACGCTTCAAACTATGACGCTCTACGTGGCCCTCTAGCGTCCGTTTTACATGTTTCAATTTCCGCTGGTTACATGCATACACTGTCTTTTCAAAATAATCTACCGTATTCACAGGAAACAACATGGTTAGGGTTAGGCAACAAAACTACTTGGTTAGGTTTAGGTTAAAATAAGTATGTTTGTTACGTTACGTTTCGTACGTGACATAAGTTAAGTAAGTTGTGTAAGTCACATACGTAACTTTAAATAAGTCAACGTTGACTTTTGGTTTCACACAGGACACAAACAGCGGCTTCCTGGGTGAAAGTCCTGTGTTTTTTTGACCCATTCATCCACCCACCCCGACTTCCCCCCTATGCGGACTCCTTTACTCCCACTATAAGCGTCATAGTTTGCGGCGTAGGGCCACTGACCAAGCTGCTGTATTTGATGACTTGGGAGTGAGAGGGAAATGGAAAAATACTGGCACTAAACATTACAAAACACTGCCTTTGAGCGTAATCCAGGCTTTTAAAAAATACATTGTTCTGGCAAGATCTTTGTACGTTCAAAGTGAATATTGGATATATAGATAATTAATTCTCTGTTGTGAAGGAGTGACACTTGAGAAAATGTTTATGGCTCAGTTTTATAATCCACACCCATCAGGTTTGTAGTTGGTAAAGGATAGAAGGTGGCGTATCAGTAAAAACTGGGTTCATTATTATCAGGCAAACATGATGAAAATCTCTGTGCATTTCAAAGCTCAAACTGCTCTTTGTATCCCCGCCCTTTGTAGCCCTCAGTGAGCCACGTGCCCTGTCAGCTGGCTGCTGCATGGCAAAAAAAAAAAGGGGGGGGTGGGCATCTGGCCAAGCGCCAGGCTCTCTGAATATTTCATGAAGGGGGTATCGAGGGAGGGGTGAACGAGGGGTAAAATGAAATGGAGGGAGGTTATTGGGCAGTAATGGGACGGTAAATAAGAAACAATAACCTTGAGTCTGTATTCTTCAGATAACCTGCTGTATACATGTGGCACTACTAGGATACAATAAAGATTAAAAACTTCATTCATGAGAATTTCTGAACAAACTCTCCTTTTCAGGACTGAATGGAGTGATTCAAGAACATCTTCACAGGTCCTGAGGTGAGCTCCTGCTTCTGGGCTATAAAAATGTGCTCCACAAATCCTCTTCAATTCCTTCTCCACGAGCAAACTGTTACTCCCACTTTAGTTCCAGTTCACTATGAATAAATTGTTTAATATATAAACCATTAAATGCTATTTAAAACGCATTTTAACTGACAGACACCCATCTTCGAACTTTTCCTTCATTGTGATCTCAACTAAACACCTGTAAAGTTTCATGAGACAGAAATATAAACACCTGGCAAAGTACTCCTCTTCCGTAGATATTATAACCCAAACATTGACTATTTGTTACTTAACTTCCGTACGTAATTAACGCCACTTCTTTAGTTATTTCAACCCAAAACTACGTTGTTTTCCTAACCCTAACCAACTCATTTTGTTGCCTTAACAGGTACTGCACTGCAGGGGCTTGGGCAGGCGCACTGATTGCTCATGTTGCTGGACATTCGTAGGAAAACAAAATAACTTTTGTAAGATACCATACAAGGATACGTTGCACCTATACACCCACTCCCACTCTAAGTGAATGAGACAGAGAATAACATGATGAGCTGCAGGATCTAATGAGCCTATTGGCAGCTGCTGATGACCTGGACAGGACGGTGGCTAAAAAAAGCAGTGATGAGGGATCGATTGGGCTGATCCATAGCGTGACCATGTTACATCTGAAGCGGCCGACCACGCAGCTGTGGCTGATGACGCGGGGTCAGATCAGCCATCTATTGATCTGTCTCAAGAGAACATAAAGGAGACGGTGATGATAAGCATACCTGTATCTGTAATTCATATTTAAAGGTTTTGATTAAGAGGGTTGCAAATAACATCACGGCATAGACAGCAAAGTCAATACTGAGTCACTCTGAACTGATGTGGTTCAAAGTCTGTACATATTCTCTAAAGTGTTGTTTACAAAATCAGGAACATGTGTTATATTACCCATTGATTCAAAATGTTAAATCTCCTGGGTCAAAGTTTCCGTTCAAGTGCGCACACTTTGTCGTCAAGGTTGTTTCTATAAATACAACCTTTCCATGGGAAGTGGCATATGCATCTGTCAAGCCCAGCTTCGTGTGTAAGCCGGGGTTAGCAATGAGGCACCCTTGTCATAACAATGAGGTTGCCAGGTTTGGTGCCATCTTGCACGTACAGAGACAAAACCAAAACCTGTGCTCACTGGCACACCAACATGAAGCAGTGCTGTGTGTATCGTGCGTCTCCACCTGGACTCCCGCTGAGCCACTTCCTCCCAAGCGCCCGGAAACAGCGTTGCTATGGTAATTGTATCTAAGTGAATAACCATAGCAACCATAGAGATGCTTTTGATGGCACAGTGGTAGCTGCTGGTTGGGATCAAACAGGCCTGATGTTGTTAGAGGAGGACGAGGAATAAGGGAACAGAAGAAAGCAGGGAATGGAGAGGGAGGAGAGGAAGATGAAAGGACAAAAACAGGGAAAGAAGAGAGGACGAGGAGATTGGAAATAACAAGTGAAGGAAAAGGCAAAGGGGAAATGAACAGAAAAGAAGGTATTCCCTGAAGGCACCGCCACCCTTTCCAAACCCCTCTCGTCTACTGATTACCTACCTGTCTGGGGTACACTGTGTAAGTAGAGCAGCACCTGGAATAAGAGCAGGTGGTGATAAGTAGCTGTTTCTTCCATGCTGTGTTAAATTTAATACAGAGCCTAATTAGAGCCAATGGCTTCCAGAGGAGATAATTCTCTTTCAAGTGACTGTGAGACAGCTCGAGCTGTGCCTTTAGCTGGCCAGTAAAGGTCGACATGATCACTGGTTTTAATTAGGGTGGAGAAACCCAAGGCAAAAACAGCGTTTTTCATTCATTTACTGATACATTTTGAGACTTTGGGCTATTTTTTTCTTACAGACACAAAAAGGCACATGAAGGTGTTTATTTTTACTACACTTTGTCTATTTGCATCTGTGGATTTGGTTAGAATTAGATAATACCTCAATTGCAAATTTAAAAATAAAATTTCAGAAAACTTGTAATAGAAAAAATTATCTTAAAGGGACTGTATGTAAGTTTTTAATTGTTTTTTATTGCCAATGTGTGAACAGGTTGTAACCTAACCTAAAAAAATTAGACCTTCTGCGACTTTCTGGGTTTCCTCTATCATTTTCTTTTCGTTTTCATATCATGTGATCTGATTTTGAAATGTGTAGATTTCCTAAAGAGGTTCTTTTACTGGCTTACTAGCTTCATTCTTCTCTATAGCAGTATGCTTTGTCTTGATACCACCGGATGGCTCCAAAGTCAAACATTTTGTAGGTTTTATGTTTTAATATATTGCGATTTAATATTTCCTTGTTAGATCTTTGTTATCCCTCTAAACAGTTATTGTGCCTTATCTGGTATATAGTCAATTTGAAAAGTGAAAAGTTTGTGTTCTCAGATCCAGAGATTGGACTGACAGCTTGTGGCCCTTCATGTGATTTACTTTAAGATTCTTAATCCTCACTGCCCCCACCATCCACTTCCTGAAATCCACAATCTGCCATACAGCCATGCGTTACTATGTCCACAAACATGATCCACACTCAGGAAGCCAGAACATTTGGACCTTGAGCCCCAGCTGCACTACAACTCCCCAGAGCTCTCATAAACTAGAACCGGTTTGTCTAAATGCTGAAGAGGGGGAAAAAAAGGTTTGTATTTATCATCTAAATCAGGTGGTGCTGTCAGACCAGACAGGGGGAGGGGGGGGGGGACCCTCATCTGTCCCGTCTCCAAGGAAACACTCGTCTAGGTGTCTGTCTGTTGTCAGGGCAACAGGGCAAAGGGGAAAGATGGAGGAAAATACCGATATGGCCGAGGCGAGGCGAAGGGGCCGGAGGAGGCTGATGTGGAGACGACAAAGACGGGCGTGGCCACAGACGTTCCGTCAGCTGACACCTTCAGGATTTTAACATCATTAAAAATGTACAGTACATGCTCAGACTGAAAGAGCAGCTGTGTAGCAGTGCACATATATGAATATGATATTGTTTTAATACTGCATTCTTGTTTCACTGCTATAAGACTGAACAAAACTGGCATCATTCACTGGAGATCTTATAAAAATGTACGATTCCATTTAAATCGATTTCTTGTACTGTGCTCGTTGATCTTGTTCCTCGTTACCCCCCCACTTCCATCCCCACACATGTGAGGAACTACTTCAGAATGAGCCTACGCTGGCCTAGTTTCACAGAGCCGAAGGGGCAAAGAGTGAAGAACGGAAAGAGATTATTTTTCTGTGTTAATTCATCAGGCGAGTATCTGGCAAATAAACATGTTCTTACCATCTTTCTATATCATAATTACAGTATATCATATAACCCTATATAGTGGTGTGCATTACTGTCTTTGCATACATAGTGACTTTAAAGTTATAATCCTTAAAGTCCAATATTTTTATATTAAAAGGCAATCAATATTTCCAAAACACACTTTTGATACTAATAATGACCAGCAATATCCATTCAGCAATATGCATTCTGTAATTGCCTCTCTACACTAGGGTTTATATCGGCTATCAGCGATTGTCTAACTACATCTGATGATTGGGCTGATGATGGTCGGATGGAAATTGTAACATATCGCCCAACCCTACTCTATATCAGTGACCAGAGAAATCAGGCAGTAAAAACACATCATGTGAAATGATCTGCAGAGATATGAGGTGCTGCTGAGTTTGGTTGAGATGAAAACCAAAGAACCGGGGTGGTTAAAGACATCCTATCACCTGATATTCTCAGGTTCACCAACCAATCAACAGGCAGTTTCATCACTTAACACCCCCTAGTGGATTTAAAGGCACACATGAAGATTTGTATGAGGTATATGAGGTCAGTAAGTACAGATACATTGATGAAATGTATTTTGGGTTCTTATGTTTACATGTTTAAACTAAAATATTGGTGTTGTATTTTTAAAATATTTGTTCCTGCTCTCAATAATGTCTATTTTAGGTGTTGTCACTCTCTTTTTTCTACTTTTATTTTCTCAGCCTTTACTCTCAACCTCCACCAGATATGGAGGACAAAAAAAAATGAATAACTAAATAAATGACTCAATAAATAAATAAATATCATACATCCTGACCCCATGGTGACAACCCCCTCATTGACATAATGTAAAATGTAAATGTAAAAAGAAATATGTAAAGAAATGTAGAAAGAAAAGAATACAGAAATAAAAAAGTTTGGGGAAATAGATAAGGGGTGAAATGCAAAGGGAAAACCATGCAGAAATGAATGAATTAATAAATGCATAAATAAAAAAAAACATTTAAAATGCATATAAAATTAATAAAAAATAAATGCAAAAAACGAATATATAAATAAAAAATAAATGTAAAAATAAATAAATAGATTTAAAAAATAATAAAAATAGATACGTAAATAAATAAAAGGGAACATTAAACAGAAGAGGAATTAATTCAAAGGTAAATAAATAAAGAAGAAAATTAAAATAGAAATATCAATTTATGTCACATTTTATCAGCTACTTAATTGCTACATTTATTTTTAATATTATTTTGCTACATTTAATGACATTTTTATTTATTTATCGAGTCATTTAATTATTTATTAATTTATTATTGACTTGCAGGTTCCGTCCTCCATAGTCAGAAAGTGAAATGATGAAATTGGAAGAATCTGTGTCGGGGCTTTTGTTCATAATTTCTTATTAGTATATTTCAATATGAAAAAACTGCTCCCAAATCTGTGCAATTCTCATTCCCACCATGTTCTACTTATCCAAGTCTCTTCACCTTCTAATTTCAGTTGGTGAATGGCGCCCTCTTGATGATGCTCACCAACATTACATGACCACAATTCCTTTGCATGTGACTAAAGCCACTGAAAGAGCCTTGACATGAAGTAGAATTACTTCATGTTAGAAATTAAGCTTCCATCAAATATAATATGGCTGATCTGTAACCAAGTAAACACGACTCCCAGTCTGGGGTTGATCCACTGGGAGGTCATACTGAGTGTTCAGTGAGACAACTGAACATGTGTCCTCTTCCTCTCCTGACCTTCTCCACAGCACTCACCTATTGTGACTGTACAGTGTTATTCCTGGCAGCAGCTCACATGACACACTAATTAAAGACACACACACACAAGAGGGACGGGGAGACAGGAGAGACGTTTACTGTCCCTGTTAAAAATAACACAGCTGACAGTTTGCCATAAATAAAAGTGTGCAGCAGAAATCAGATCAGTGTTTGGAGCGGCAGCGCGTGACTGGCATCAGCTGGCACTGATCTGGGGTCAGGTTGCTGCAGCACCGTCTGAGTGTTTAGACAAGGTTAAGAGTTGACTTAGTTGTACAGGAAGCCAAAGGCTGTGATATGTGTAAATAACAAAATAATTATTCTACTATACTATACTATGAACTATAGTCATTTTGTCTTGTCTTTTGGCTTATTTTGGAGTTATCTATAGTAATAATAATGGTCCAAAATGATGTAAAATTGCATAGTTTTAAGTCAAATTATTTTGGGGGAGGACCCCTAAATCCAACATCTCCTAGTATCTGTTATTCACTGTAGAAATTCACAATGTGTCTCTGTATAATATGTAGGAGCATCCTGACTGGGACACTGCTCCTAAAACCTGAATGAATATCTCACACAGCTCAGCTCTGCATGCATACATGCCTGTCTGTCTGTCTGGCTGCTGTTGATTCCAGCCTATAGACATCCTATAATATATTATAGAGCGATACTACAAATAACACAGGAAAGCACTTTAACTATTAACACTAAATATACAAACACATCTTAACCCCATAATGTTTCAGTTGGAATATTATTGGAGTATTATAGGCCTACTATAGAGGATGCATAACCCAAGTAGAATAATATATCAATAAAATAACAACTGATTATACTGACAGTATAACTTATATATAATGCTTAAATGCTTAAATAAATGCATAAATAAATACATGCATAAATAAAGGCATAAATAAATAAATGGGAGCAAGAGATTGCTGATAGCGGCTGATACATATGCCAACATGTGTAAAAAAAGAGTACCGGCACTTATCTTTGTTCCACTTCAAGCACTGTCCATGACCTTTGCTCAGGAAACAATTTTATATTGTACTACAGTATAAGTCATTAGTATAGGGTAACTTTGGTCTTACACCGTTGTCTTCCAGGCAGTGAAGAGCTAAGCAGCTATTAGAGGCCCACTACTGAATCAGACTTTCAGTCTTGTTAAATATTGGCACCATATATGATCTATTATACTGCATATCATCTACATTAATAACACAGACATGCACATGCGCGTCTGTCAACTGTACAGAAACATGTAATCTCTCTCACTCTACTTCCTCCTGTCACTTCAGCCCGATTTCAAAATGACGTTATGAATTATGAAACCTTGAGAGGCAATCTGACTGAGCAAATGAATGAGGCGATGGAGACGACGTCTCAGTTCAAGGCCAATCCATCATGTAACATAGTTAAATGCATTGTTATATCAATATTAATACAATATGTATGAGTGACCTATAAGGCTCCAATCACAGCGTAGGAACAAGAGATGTGTGTCAGTATCCTGTTGTTATTACCTCAGCTGGATATTTATTATCATACACACATACTGTACATAGAGACATATGATGGCTCTCTGAGGGCATCTTCATTAAAAATGAATGCATCTGCTTAACAGCTTTACTCAAGAGGAACTGAGCACACAATGCACATTGATTTTTTTTTAACAAAACAGTCACAATTGTTTATTATTAGAGAGCAGGACGTTCTACACAGACTTGACATAGGCCAGAGGTCAGCAACCTTTACTATCAAAAGAGACATTTCAGTCAAAAAAAAGTCTGGAGCCGCAAAACATTTGAGCATTGTGATGAAGGTAACACAGTTTATAGTCTAAGTATATAGTATATAAGTCTAATGCAGTGAGGGCCAAAGTGCAAATGTAGTACGGAGTATTAGGGCCACATTGAGGGGAAAAAAAATTGATATTTCCAAAATAAAGTCATAACTTTACGAGAAAAAAGTCGTAATATAACAAGAATAAAGTCATAACTTTACGAGAAAAAAAGTTGTAATATAACGAGAATAAAGTCATAACTTTATGAGAAAAAAAGTCGTAATATAACGAGAATAAAGTCATAACGTTACGAGAAAAAAAGAAAATAACACGTAAAATTACTACTTTATAATATTATGACTTTATTCTCATAATACGACTTTCTTTCTCGTAAACTTCTGACTTTATTCTCGAAATCTCAGATTTGTTTTTTTTCCTCAATGTGGCCCTAATACTCTGTCGTACCGTCGTACATTAGACCTACAACAATGATAAATAAAAATAAAAAATGTAAACAAAAAAATTATTCATTTCCATTTTTAAAAATCCACAGGGAGCCACTGGAGAGGAGCTAAAGAGCCGCATGTGGCTCCGGAGCCGCAGGTTGCAGACCCCTGACATAGCTCTTTAAACTACGTCACCACAGTCACTCCCGGCGCACTTTCTCTGTGCATTTACTGTTGCCGTGGATGGGTTTACATTGTATTTAATGGAAAGCCTATAGGGTGTCTCATACTTGTGCTAAAGGGTGCCTTGTGCGGCGGTAACAAACGCCAACGGCCGTGAATATGCCTTGGTATTTGACGCCCTGGCCTGCGTATGTCTACAACAGCATGGATGTGAATGTAGCATACAGTATGAGCAGTGATGTCGCTGAGGCAGAGCACCTCAAGATGGCAGTCTGGTGTAAAATAACTACAGCAATTACAAGATAATATCACTGGAGAGTGTGTGTGCTGTCCAAGGAGAGGCTTTAATAGCATTTGTGCGCAACGCAATAATCATCTTTCAGGGAATTCAACTAGTGTAGAGCTGGAGAGCGTGAGTTAGACAGCAGTGAGCTGGTTTATTGCACTAAGTGTCTGCAGCGCCACTGCTTTAAAGGAAATCATGATACTGGATGATAGAATTATACAGTAGACACGGAGGGAACATGAGAACTGCACAAGGCAAGAAAATGCATCTTATCAAGTCATATATTTGATTATAGGGTCTTAAAGTACCAGGAAATTTGTATCATATAAAAGTGGACTGTGAGTGATTGAAATGATCTCATACTGGCAGTCTCATTATTATTTAGAAGTTGAGAAAAAAGTGAATTTTTCATACTGACTTCTCTTACCAAAGCCATCATTAAACGTGTCATATCAGACTTTAAGGTGCTCCTTTGCTTCCTCAGAT
>CAKAKR010051103.1:26765-38263 GCA_916700685.1 Adelosebastes latens | reverse complement strand
TCACATTTCACAGCTGATAGCAAGAGTGAGCAAGCACAGAGGGAGAGAGAAAGCCCCAATGTGGCCTGTTCCCCCAATGCGTCAGGACTGCAACACCAACACACAGCGCAGTCACGACACGGGGGGGGGGGGCCGCATCCAGGAAATTACGCATGGCCGTTCAGCTTCAGTCGCCCCACAGCAGCTGGACTCTATATGAGACATAGGTCGAGCCTTTTGAGCTTTATTGCTCGCTATTTTTTTTCCAAATGACAAACCCTTTCCAGCAACGTTGCGGCCGAACGCAGCACTCAGTCAGTGTTCAACAGACAGGTAACTGATGGAGATGTAATTGGAAAGGCTGCGTCAAATGAGCCAGTAAAACACTCTCATAGGGCAATCATCAGGGGTCTCCTGCGAGGGCCCGCACCCTTGACATCGGGGAACACATTATAGGAGGTGCTCTGACGATGTGGCCTTTTCTTTTCCTGGCTGTTCTGTCATTTAGGTGAAACGTCTTTCTAGAACTTTTCTCACAAAGCAGGACACCGGCAGTAAGTGAAATATACTTTATTCCTTGAGGAAAAAAAAAGAAAGTGATCAACATCTGGAATTTACCAAAATACATAAAGCCCAAGAATGCATGACAGAAAAACAAGTAATAGGATTAACTGTGAGGCTTTAAAAAGCCATTTATGTAACACTAATATTCAATTTCCGGCCCTATAAATCAAAATTGTGCGATTACACAACGGCTGCCCGGCGAGGACTACTTCCCGCGGTTCATTCATCCACTGCCAACCAGTAATGAACGCTCGACTCGTAATGGGTTTTCTATTTAATTGCGACATAAACATGATTAAGTCGAACCGTGATGGCAAACAGGTTTTTAAATCCGAGACGAAAGACACAGGAACTATTTAAGAGATACCCAGACATTCAGATTTTTCTTAACCAGACACATGTATATGGAAGCCCTGAAAGGCAAGCAAGATTTTTTTTTTTTTTGTGGTGATCCATTTTCTAAGTCTGATCTAAATTATTTCTCTCCTGTGTGTATGACTTAAGAATAGGTGAAAAATGTTTTGCCAGGATAATCTTTCTAAGTTCCTTTTTTTTCTGTGAAACAACAGGAGGAAAACCAATTCAGGCGGAAGTTATTTTTTTTGCCTCTGTATTAAAACAGGTAAAAAAAAGAAAATTAGGCTGATTTTTCTAGGTTACTTTTTTGCTTCTGTGTGGAAACATTTTTTTCCCATTTATTTAATTATTATTATTTTTTTAATAAGTCTTATTGTTGTGATATTTATTTTGACCAAACAGAGTGCACCAATACCCCATGTTTTAAATCGGACTAAGCATTCTTCTAGGTGAAATTGAATTTCTCCATGCATTCGGTACGTGTAGACCATTTCAACGGCATTGCGTTGCTAGGCAACAGCTTGGGTCGATGTGTACTTCCTGTCTTTTTGTTTGTCGTTCACATACGCTGTAACAGGAATTAAACTGGGGAAATTTGGAATGTATACGTTTATAACTGTGAACTGGTCTATATTGTCTGTTAGCAAGTTACATTACTGTCATGTCAATTAATGTTCTTCCACCGGTTTTCACTATGAGGCAAAGAAAAGAAAAAAAGGTAACTTAGCAAAATCAGCCTATTTTTTTTTTTTCACAGGAAAAAAAGTAACTTAAAAAAGTCACAGAAAAAAATAATTTAGAAAATGGTTCACCAGAAAAAAAAAAAAGTCTTGCTTGCCTTTCAGGGCTTCCGTACATGTTACATTAGAATTTAAAATGTCTCAGCAGGATTGTTCTCATTTCTTGCCAAACTGAATTATTACTTCTTGCTGAAACCGAGTGCACTGACAGCTCACTGGTGGTACCCATTTGTTTCAATGTGGAAAGCTAAAGAAACATGCTATTGTTTGTGTTTTCTTTAGGACCAGTTTATGGAAAGGAGCAGACTAAAATTTGACCTATCTTTTCCCATAGTGATAAAAAAATGTTTGCATCTCAAATTGAACTCGTCCACAAGATGTTCTGGCCTCATCCCCAAATGACTTTGCTTTTATTCCTCGCACCCTCTCACGCCGTCTTCCTTATCTTAATAAAGCGGAGAAGATGCAACAGCATTTCCTGGTGTGTACCAGATAAAAAGCAGCGTCTGACAGAAAAAACAGCCATTATCTCCCCCTGATGCTAAGAAAACATACTGAAGACTAAACATACTGCAGCAATCATGTCCAGAGAATACTGTCGTAATAAATAAAACAATAATGTGTGCGTGTGTCCAGATAAAAGCATAGTCCAGGTTCAGTCCGTTCCGGGTCCGTAGAGGTCCTTCACCATATACGGACCCTCCAACTCATAGCCCATCTTCCTGTAGTAGTTCCTGGTTCCTACACCTGCAAAACACAGAGGAGAAGACAACAAGGTCCTCAGTACAGGAGAAGACAACAAGGTCCTCAGTACAGGAGAAGACAACAAGGTCCTCAGGAGAAGCACAGAAATGAAAAAAAAAAAAGTAACACTGCTGCTTTACATCATGTTATTGATTAGGGATGGAAGAGGCCCCACGATACGATATTATCTCAATACAATATTATCACGATACTTAAGTCATGATACTTAAAGCTTCAGTAGTCAGTATATTTTTGGCATCATTGGGCAAAAATTCCATAATAACCTTTCAGCATATTGTAATTCAAGTGTTCTGAGAGAAAACTAGACTTCTGCTCCTCCTCATGGCTCTGTTTTCAGGTTTTAGAACATCTAGCCCGTGACGGGAGACTTTGACCAATCACAGGTCATTTCAGAGAGAGAGAGCGTTCCTATTGGCTGTGCTGCGGTCATGTGACCGGAACTTGGCGTTCCTTCGAGCCATCTCATCCTGATCTCAACATGGCTGCCGGGTCACAAACGTTCTCATTTTACAGCTAAACAGTCCACTACAAGATGATTCTGAAAACATGTGAGGAGAGAAATAGACATTAACATAACATAATAGTGATTCATATTTGATCAGCGCTGCCTAGTTTGACCGTTTGGTCGGATTTCGTGAGTGATTGACAGCCGGCTCTCATAGATGGCAGCTGGACAGCAGACCTCAGATCAGCTCTGACTGCTTGTTTTCCTCCGGTCTGTGAAATCTTGCAGATGCCGTTAGGAGCACCGGAGGACACAGAGGAACATGATTTTTTTCAGGTTACCTGTTTCATATACTACTGTCACGATAAAGCGACCGTTTTATAAAAATAACTTTTTATAATCATATTTGCTCTAATCTCGCCTACTGATGCTTTAATGCTCAGGCTGATCGGAATCCTTAAAAAAAAAAAACGAATCCGGATCATGATCCAGATCGCCACCGAAATCTAATGGATTGTTCATTGTGCCACACCCCGTCCCTCCACAAAATGTCATTCAAATCCATCGCAAACATTTGGATGAATCCTGCTAACAGACAAACAAACAAACGCCGGTGAAAAAATAACCTCCGCCAAGGCCAAGGCGGAGGTAAAAACTGAAACAGTGTTTTTGAGAACCGACACAGTACCACAAAACACAATATTGCGATATTCAACATTTTCTTCGATCCCTAATGAATATGAGTGATTGTTACAGCGTCGGTTATCCACAGCTGACTCATGCTGTATGAAAAGCTTCTCCTTTCCTTCATTAAATTCCTGCAGCAGGACACACGTTGACAAATCTACCGCCTCCGATCGGAGATGTGCCGCACCGGAGCGCAACGCCATTGCGCGCGGCCTCCCCACGCTGCGTTTACCTTCATTAAATCACGTGCAACACACACCTCTAACACGCACCCGACGGGCCCGTTACAAGTCGGCACTCTGCTGGTTTATGAGGGGAGCTATAGATAGAGATATATAACGCTGCAGTACCAGGGCTCATTAATCCTCTGCGTCACAGCCTCTTCACCAACTTATTTTAGCAAAAGTGTGTGTTTCATGTTTTATTTCTGGAATGCATCCCATTAAATGCGATATGATGTGGCCATTTACAATGTAAGATGCGGTAGAACTGTGATGCAATCGTGTCAACCGCTTCACCAAACAACCGTTTTTTGAAATGATTTGCTTCTATCATCATTGTACTAATTAAAAGGTCTAAAAAAAGAAAAACCCACACCATCTGCCTGTCTGGCTGCAGATTTGTGGAGCCAGACATGTTTCACATCGCGCCGCCATCCTGACAACAATGTCTAAGGAGGAGATAAATGACGCTCTCCTTCCTGTGCTGTTTTTGTTTCTCACCTGAGATAACGGCCAATTTGCTCGACCCGTGTTCATCTCTGGAAATCCTCTCCGCCTCCTCCATCAGCATCATGCCAAAACCCTGAACACCAAGGAGAGGAAAAGGAACAGATAAAGAGAGTTATCAGTAAAAAGCTTTGAGCTACTTGTGCCTTATTTTGTGGTTAATCTAAGTCTTAAACTTTTCATAGAAAAAAAAAATAGGAGCCAGGAGTGATTACAGTGTCGGAGAAAAACAATCAGATTCACAGCTGGAGGAGAAATCAAAGTGGTCGGGCGTCTACTTTATGTGTGAAAGTGTGTAGCCACCTGATGCTGGAACTTGCTGGGGTCTCGGCTGCTGACGGGGACGACGCTGCCGTAGACGTGCAGCTCGCGCACGATGGACACGCCTCCTTTCAGCTCCGCGCGGAAGGACTGCGGGGAGCAGCGGCGCAGGCGCAGCAGGCCGATCAGGATGTCCTGCTCCGGGTCCTCGTACGAGAGGAAGGTCTCCCAGCCGCCGTTGGCCACGTAGTCCCTCCGCACCAGCTCCACCTGAACACACGCCATTTGGTAAATAGAAGTTATGATCGGCGTTCTCGAGCAATACAACACAACAGTGTTTCCTCCATTGATCTCTGACTGTATAAAAGCGAGTGCACTTCATCTCCAGGATGCCGTCTGTTACCTGATAAGGTCGGACTTTGTGGTGGATCTCCTGAATGCCCACTTCTCGCGTCCTCACGTCTCGACACTGCACACAGAGAAACAAACACATTTGAAATTCCACACAACGAGGCTGTTTGAAATAACTGATATAACATGCCTGCATCAAGCTAGTTATAATCCTTCAGTTACTCAACGAATCAAACCCAAATAATAAATTCAATACTATTTATCATTGTCATTTTTCAGCAATCCATTTTCAAGTTTCAGTGTACTTGCATTTTGGAAATATCTCTGTGGTAGTTTTCATTGTTAGTGGCGGGGTCCGCCACTGTCGTCATTTTTCAAAAATAACCATTCAGTATATTTGCGCTTTGTAAATGCCTCTCAATGTAGTCGTTTTCATTGTTAGTGGCGGGGTCCGCCATTCTTGTGCTGGATTCAAATTGCCTTCACATCAGGGGCGGAGCCAGTAAATGTAAACATTTGGGCCTCAGCACAAACCATAAGCCCATAAGCTAGTTAGCTAGCTAGCTAGGCAGCAAGCTCGCTCACTGAGGTGACACGACTGAATGAAACACGACACACACACAAGACTACAACCCCCCCATGACAATGTCAGGGCGGAACCTATAGACGGCGACATTTTCCTAGTAATAAAATAAAATAAATAAACTAGGGCTGTCAAAGTTAACGCGATGATAACTAATCATTTCATTTTAACGCCACTAATTTTCTTAAACTCAACTTGCAATTTTTAGGTTGTAACGGGCTTAGTTTTAAAGCCAGAGTCATATGAAACTAGAAAACCTCAGGAATCCATCGGTACCAACCATGTCATACTAGTTCGTCGGAAAGGAGGTTAAATAACGCTCCAAACTTACACTAAATTTTGGGGAGGAAAAACTGGCATGGCCATTTTCAAAGGGGCCCCTTGACCTCTGACCTCCAGATATGTGAATGTAAATGGGTTCTCTGGGTACCCACGAGTCTCCCCTTTACAGACATGCCCACTTTATGATAATCACATGCAGTTTGGGGCAAGTCATAGTCAAGTCAGCACACTGACACACTGACAGCTGTTGTTGCCTGTTGGGCTGCAGTTTGACATGTTATGATTGGAGCATATTGTTTTATGCTAAATGCAGTACCTGTGAGGGTTTCTGGACAATATCTGTCATTGTTTTGTGTTGTTAATTGATTTCCAATAATAAATATATACATACATTTGCATAAAGCAGCATATTTGCCCACTCCAATGTTGATAAGAGTATTAAATACTTGACAAATCTCCCTTTTAAAGGTCCCATATCGTGCTCATTTTCAGGTTTATGCTTGTATTTTGTGTTTTGTGTTTCTACTCAAACATGTTTACATATACCTTTAAGGTATATTTTGAACAGATAAAAAATGTGTGATTAATTTGCGATTAATCATGATTAACTATGGACATTCACGCGAGTAAATATTTTAATCGATCGACAGCCCTATTTTTTAACACAAAGACAGGTTCCTGCTTTGCATGTTTTTTTGGACACGTGCGGTGAACTGCGTTATGCTGCAAGCTGGTTGGAAAAGTTTTGAAAACTCAGTGGGGAAACTAGGCTGAATAATTTGAACTTGGCACAAGATCACAGTGGAAATCCAGTGCAATATGTGACTCTGTCTGTACAAAAACAAAGGCTCAGCCTGTAAAAAGAGAAGTGATTACGAATGTTGTCTTTGATAATGAATAATAGATAAATAAGGTGGTGAGGACAAAATAGAGCCAAGCAAAAAAGGTTGTACTAGTGGGGGGTGGCGGGTCTTATTTCAGCCTGACAGTCAATAAACGCCCTGCTTGTTTCTAACAGAACTTTACAGGAGGCTCTTTACCCCATCGGGGTTTTCTGATGAACAGTTCAGGTGAGTCTTTTTATCCTGATGGATGTTGGTGAGGGGTCGTCTGCTTGGTTCGGTGCACCCTTCCCTGGTGTTTTCAGGCTGGATGAACTTTCTACTTTCCAACATAAATTCAATAAATGTGGAAGGGAGGGTGCTCTAATTCTACGCTCCAACAGTTCTAAACTATACTTGGCATATTTTTTAATCAGTCATCTTACATAGCATGCAAATTATTCTGACAGTCTAGTCAGCATTTGTCTTGTTGGCAGCCGCCACCACCACCAAAGTAATATGGAACCTGTTTGGATCGCATCCCAGCTGGATAAAGTCTATTGGCTTCCTCGCTCAAAATAAGCTGACATGGTGTCTTTTGAGTTTAATACGAGAGGCCTTTGAGTCTCACCTCAGTGCCCATGTCTTTCATCCTGGCCAGTGCCAACTCTCTCAGGTTGCCGTGCTCCACTCCGGAGCTCACCAGCGGCATGGGGATGTCCCTGATAAGGCGGTACAAGAGTAGGGAGAGACAGATGATACACAAGATGATGGACGAATAGCTTTAAAACGGGATATTACAGATACAACCACATAAACATAAATCTATACCTGGGGGGTGGATTCACAAAATATCTTAAAGGGGACGAATCATGCTCATGTTTTAGGTTCATACTTGTATTTTGGGTTTCTACTAGAACATGTTGACATGCTTTAGTATTCAAAAAACACTTTATTTTTCTCGTACCGTCTGTCTGATTATACCTGTATTCGCCCTCTGTCTGAAACACTCCGTTTTAGTGCCTGTCTCTTTAAGAACCCCCTCCTGAATAAAAAAGCCCAGTCTGCTCTGATTGGTCAGCGGTTTCTGGTCTTCCGCATGTGCGCTGTCGCTGTTTTCACAGCGCCACTGCGGCCGGGGACTCACTGGGTGTGTTGACTATACGGAGTTTAGCTGCACTTCTAGCAGTGACTGTATAGTTGTGACATCACAACGTTACAGAAGTTCTGGTGGCTCGTTTTAAAAGGCGTTTAAAAGGCACAGTTTCTGAATACGGTTGTGTGCATTTCTCCGTGGATGGAGCGTTTTGATAATTTCACATTATTTATATAGCAACTAAGACCTGCCTTATAATCTAACTATAAAGCATGGAATCTCTGTCTGTCTGTTTGTCCTTCCCATATTTCGAGAACCATTCATCCGATCTACTTCACACTTGGTGGGTGTATTGCTGGGGACCCAAGGGAGTGCAGTGTCGAATTTGGTGCAATTTGAAACATACATATTCAATATTAATAAACTTTGAATAAATAAGCGACCAGCACTCTGTTCAGCAGAAGGAGCGGGACTTCAGGGCTCTGCAGACTGAATCAGGAACAGCGCCACTCTGCCGTTGCAACTCAATTGTGTACGTTTTTGCCATACTAACTTATAACTTTACCACCAGCAAAATACCTCCGCTAATTAAATCCATGCTTTATAACTGCAGTGGTTATGTCAGAGCAAGCGACTAATATGCCTATTTGGAAATGACCTCCGCTAAGTGTATTTCACCGATGTTGCAGTCAGTACTACTTGCCAATGTGTGTTTTTCCCCCGTGAGTAAGACTGTATTTCCCCGCTGTAAAACTTGATACTAACTAACACTAATAACACTACCGTTAGCAAAATACCTCCGCTAATTAAATCCATGCTCTACTTTATAACCAAGGTGGTTATGTCAAAGCAATATGCTTGTATGGAAATTACCTCTGCTAAGTGTATTTCACCGGTGTTTCTGACCGCGAGTAACTGCGATTTCGTTGTTTTTTTTCTGTTAACCAGAGTGTATTTCACCGATGTTTCTGACGTTGAGTAAGCGTGATTTGGATATGTTTTTTCCCGTTAATCAGAGTGTATTTCACCAGTGTTTCTGACCGTGACTAACCGCGATAAGGGTGTGTTTTTTCTCAAGAACCAGAGTGTATTTCACTGATGTTTCTGACCGTGAGTAACCGCGATTAGGGTGTGTTTTTTCCCCGAGAACCAGAGTGTATTTCAACGGTGTTTCTGACCGTGAGTAACCGCGATTAGGGTGTGTTTTTTCCCCGAGAACCAGAGTGTACTTCACCGGTGTTTCTGACTGCGAGTAACCGCGATTTTTTTTTTTTTTTTCTGTTAACCAGAGTGTTTTTCACCAATGTTTCTGACGTTGAGTGTATTTCACAGATGTTTGTGACTGCTAGTAAACGTGATTTGGGTGTTTTTTTTCCCGTTAAGCAGAGTGTATTTCACCGGTGTTTCTGACAGTGAGTTGCCGCGACTTGGTTGTGATGCACCTATGTCATGGCAGGTGTATTGCTCGGGAACCAAAGAAGCGCCGCATCGAGTGTGAAGTTGTTTGTGTGAGCGGTTCTCGAGAAAGCTGCAAGCAGCAACACCACGGGCCGAGCATTCAGCCCCGTCTGAACAGGCGAGAAAATCTCACTTTCTACAAATGTGACCTTTATGTATATAAGTAGCTCCTAACTGGCGGAGTTAGGAGAAAAAGAACAGGCATGTCAGTCCTTAATTTAGGACTCCTACGTTTTTGATCTAAGAGTAATTCACAAAGTATTTTAGCGCTAAAAGCAGTCTGAGAGAAGTGAAAGGCAGTCCAGAGGACTCTTGCCACAAAGACCTACTAGTATGGAATTCCTCTTTTAATGAAGCTTTAATCTTCAGTCACTTGTGTCCACTCATTGTCTCACCTCTGCACGCGGTAGACTCGCGTCCAGGGCGGCACCAGCGCCAGGATCCGGGCCACCAGGTCCACCAGGGCGCTGGGCGTGTAGCTCTTGTACCGTCCCGTCTTCCACAGCTCGTACAGACCCGTACCTCGGATCACCAGCGTCGGGTACAGCTTCAAACCGTCGGGCCTGAACGCTGGATTCTCAAAAAACTCCTGCGAGGACAACACATAGATGTAAGATGTTAAGGCACTGCAGCTCGGTCTGGAAATGTTACGGCTGAACAGAAATTCTCACAAAGTCACAGCCACCATTAGGCTTTTGTTTGTCATCAGTCTTCTGAAATGGAGATTCTGACACAATCTGACACGCTCAAGTATTTCAATGCGAAGAACGACAACAGTTAATCAATGTATTTGACATTATCTGTTTCACCACACTTTATGGACTGACATTTAGCGCCATATCTGCGCTGTTGAATTTGACTGTCGTGCTAACAGATAAGACACGTAGCTTCTTCTTTAAATTAACCAAAGGGAAATGAAGAGAAGGGAAATAAAGGTGGTTTCGAAAGAAATTCCTGAGTATATTTCAGACAGCATCAAAGAAAAGTGGCAATAAAATAAAGGCTCCATTTGCAAAAGGCACTGACTCCTGAAGCGTAAAAGCCGGCATCCGTTGAGCTCGCATGAAGCAGAGGCGGCACGGCAGTGCTCGGTTATTCAATTGAAGGGAAATGTTGGTGTCTGGTTTAGTGCGCTGAAGGGAAATGAGTGTGATTTCCAGTCATTCTCCTCCTCCCTTCTCTACTCGCCATCGTGATCAGAACCGTGAAGATCTGGAATGGAGGCACATTCTCCAAAATAGGCCCGCTATTATCAGTATCTCATGATCTCCCTCTGGTCACAGCTCATAATCACAGGAGGACACATGTCCCACATGGCTCTGCACTAAACCCAAAGGGAGGGGGGGGAGGTGAGGTGGGGAATCTGACAAATAATAATGCTTCAATACCAAAAAAAGGAGACTAGACACTATTTTGGGGGGATTCTGCCCCTGCTACCACTTTTGGATCACATATCAGAGCTGCTGTTGGTTCGGTGGAGAGGAACCCTGTTAAGGACGCCTCCCCCGGGACAGGGAGCGTCTGTATGTGGGAGATAAGTGTGAGGGGGATCTCGGGGCTGGGAGGAAGTTGTAATCGAATTTCATTATCAGGACAGCCGTGATAGACGCGAGGAGGATGCAAAGCTCTCCTGCTGCTGCGGCTCCTAAACTGGTCTGTGATCCAGGCTGATGTTATGTGATCAGAACGGTACAAAACAAGTACGATAATGGCTAAAAAGGAAGCATGTTTGAATGTGATTAATGCAGACAGAAAATAAAATAAAGAGATCCCTGTTTCCTTAAACTGGCAACCCAGTACTGAAGATGTGTGCCGAGAAGGCCTGAAGGGAATTACTATTACCAATATTTCATGTTTTGTATCCAAGTAAACGTCACTCCACTGAAACCCCAGCTGCTATTTGCATCATATTTGCACCATTTGCTTCCCATCCTCATCAAATTGGATACTGCAAGCAAACAAAACCTTTGAGCTGGAATTCTCATTCATCCATCCGTTCATTATATGTTCTTGCTTAATCCTTTTCAGGGTCATGGGGGCAGCTGGAGTCTTAGTGTAGGACGGTGCTGCACGATAATGGCTAAAATTATCACCGGTTATCCAGATAACCAAATTTCCAAACAACAAAATTGTTTTAATTCCCTTAAAGCACCTATGTGTCCATTTATTTATGTGATTATAACATTTTTTAAATGATTCTGATGGCTTAAAGGTGCTAAATTCCAAATCTAGAGCAAATCTATGATTGAAGGATTGCCTCTACATGGCTCTCAACATGGCGACGGCTCAGCCGGCAGCTGGCGGCTAACGGCGCTAACGGTGCACACGACGGCAACATTGCTGACAGAGCTAACGGTGTTAACCTGGGTGGGGGGGGGGGG
>CAKAKR010051103.1:8236-26042 GCA_916700685.1 Adelosebastes latens | reverse complement strand
GCGTGTCATGGAAGATTAGGTATGATGAGGAAGAGCAAAGGGGAGCCACGCACAAGTTGTATGATCTGAAAGTGTCAGTGTGATAAGAGAGGGAGGGAGGCAGAGAGGGGAGACGGTGTGATTGGAAGAGGACAGAGACAAGAGAGAGGAGATAGATGAAGCGACAGGAGAGATGGGAAGAAGAGAAACCGTCGAGTGAAAACTGGAGGGAAGAAAAAGATAAAGTGAAAGATAATGGAGACGAGAGAAAAGCGTGAGAGGGGGGGAAAGAGACAAACAAGGAGGAGACGGGAGAGAGAACATATTGAGAGTGCACACTGGGAGGAAAAAGACAGCAGAGACAAAGGAAGGAATTAAGTCTAGAGGGAGGAGAAGTGACAGAGGAAGTGTTACGGGAAAGCAAAGAAAGAGACTCTGACGGCCAAAGACACATTTAATCTGCTTCCTTCTCGCTGTGCCGACCTGCTGCTGCCCCCCCTATTACCATCAAACACACATTCACACACACAAGTGGTTCAGTAAACACACACACGGAGGTAATGTCACGAATCTGTGGGAAGACACAGACTTCCACAACCTTGTGAAAAATGAAGCACTCAGAGCTGTTGATGCTCAGAAGATTGGAGGTGTCCTGAACGCCTTCATGGCTAGACAGTACATTCCCATTTTCCTCAGTCAGCGCAAATAACAACACACAAAAAATAACCTCTAAATATAGTGCTTTGCTTTCGCACAACTCTAAAAATAACTCCAGGTGCACTCCAATTCAGGAAAAATCAATAAGATAATTGTTAAATCTCTACTTGGTTGTCCTCTTTCCATCATTAAAGGTCCCATATCGTGCTCATTTTCAGGATCATACTTGTATTTTGTGTTTCTACTAGAACATGTTTACATGCTGTAATGTAAAAAAAAACAAAACACATTTTTCTCGTACTGTCTGCCTGAATATACCTGTATTCACCCTCTGTCTGAAACGCTCCGTTTTAATGTATTTCAATGGAATTGCAACGGAATTACGTTGCTAGGAAACAGCTTGGGTCCGTGTTTACTTCCTGTCAGCTGATGTTATTCACATACACTGCAACAGGAAATAAACTGGGACACATTTAGAATGTTTACGTTTAAAACCGTGTAATGGTCTAAATATTGTAGATTTGTGACATCACAAATGGACAGAAATCCTAACGGCTTGTTTCAAACGCACAATTTCTGAATACGGGCTGTGTGTATTTCTCCGTATATTGAGCGTTTTGATAGTTTAACAGTATTTATAAAGCACTTAAACCTGCTTTATAATGTAAAAGACCTGAAAATCGCACTTTTTACAATGTGGGACCTTTAAACTATGACTGTTGCACTGCAGACATCTGGTCAGCAGTGGGGACGGACATTTTGGTGTCCCTGCTGAGTCTGAGCTCATTAAACCTCCATTCTGCCCTTTCCTGCGCTCAGTGATCAACTGCAGTATAGAGTGCTACACGAATAAGTCCTAAAACCAGGAAATGAATTAGCATTTTAGCACTTCCGGTTCCCTCGTCTGGAAGTCAATGTTTTTTTTTTTAATGGGTTTTCAGTTAGATGTCTGAAATAAGGTCTGTGGTTAACACAAGCTGAAGAGATTTTTATGTTTTGTTCTACGATATAAAATACATCAATAAATATCCCACTCGTGAATTTTGAATCTTTCGTGTTTTAAAAAAAAGGCGGTTGCTAACAAGTGGCTAACAAGTGGCTAGTGTTTACGCCGTCCGCCTTTAGCTTAATGGTGGTGACGTGAAGTCATGTGACCGTGGTGTAGTGTGTTTATAGCCTAGCGTTAGCTTTTTACTTCTGGCGATTGAATTTACAAAAATCATAAAAGTGGTGTTCATTTGTGGAGATTATCTTGCTGGACAAAACGTGTAAGTATCATAAACGTTTGTTTTCCACAGAGATTATTTTCTGGTATAATCCAAAACCCGATGGAAAAATTCCATTGGCTTGTTGTCAAGGGAACCAGGTTCCTTCCTGGTTGCCCTACATAAATACGTCATCCCTGGAGCTCTCTATAATGTGTTTTAATTACAGCCCGACCAAATTGGCCCATATTATCACATATATATGTCGGCCGATGAGTAACAAGAAATTGCAGTATAGAAATGCCAAAGATATGGTTCACGTAATTTAGGAAGAGAGTCTCCATTCCGTAGTTTTTTTCCCACCAGATTTAAAAACAGTTTGACATTTTGGTTTTGTTCATAGTCCTACGGTCGTGTCTAGAAGGTAACCCGCCCGAAAAATTGCGAAAAACATGCAAATTGTATTATAACTTCGGACAGAGCCAGACTAGCTGCTTCCCCCTGCTTCTAGTCTTTATGCTAAGCTAAGCTAACTGTCTCTTGGCTCTATAGTCATACTTTAAGGACCAGTTTGCAGGTTTTGTTGGCATCTAGTGGTGTGGTTGCAGATTGCAACCAACTGAGTAGCCCTCCGCTAGGAATGCACCGATACCACTTTTTTTCAGACCGAGTACAAGTACTTACATTTAGGTACTCGCCGATACCGAGTACTGATACGAGTACTTCTCTGTGCCAAAAAACCCTCTTTAACAGCCAGCTGGAGGGTGTGAGCGACACACGGCAGGCTGGGGAGTCCCGCATACGAGGCGGTGCACCGCGACCGGTTCTAGGTCGGCTTGGAAAGGCTCGGGGCGAAGGTTGCTCGCGGCCTCAGCTTTAGAGTGCTCCCCGCCCGGACCTCGCCGCACCGTGGACAAAAGGCTCGCTGTGCCCTTTCTCCTCGACTGTCGACCGGGGCGGAATGTCCTCAGTGCGCCCCAACCGCATCGTGCCGCCAGATCGGGGCTCGGCCAAGTAAAAGGCGCCAGGGGTCTGTGGCGATGTCGGCTCGTCTTGAAACACAGACCGAGGAGTCTAACGCATGTGCGAGTCAGAGGGTGCAAGCAAACCCCCGCGGCGCAATGAAAGTGAGGACCGGTGCGTGCCGGCTGAGGTGGGATCCCGGCCCCGCGGGGTCGGGTGCACCACTGTAAAGTGGTATCGGTGCCGTTGTATCGGAGCCGTTTTGCGAGTACGAGTACGAGTACATGAGCACATTATCGGACCCGATACCCGATATTGGTATCAGTATTGGTGCATCCCTACCCTCCGCTCATCTCCTACCTTTCCAAGACTGTGGTAATGTGAGCCGCCGAGTGCAAAACCGTGGTAGCCCTGAGGTATCTTTCAGGACCTTCGCCTCGCCTAATTTGGGAGCAACAAAATGTACGCCAGCTGGCGCTACCACGGTTTTGCACTCTGCGGCTCACGTTACCGTAGTGTCAGAGAGTCGGAGAAATACTGTGGCCGAAAACATGAGTCTTATTTTCAGGTGGTTATACACTAATGAAAACATAGTTATGAATATTATACTCCACTTCTGCTAAATACAACACACTGGTCCTTTAACGCACAAACATGAGAGTGGTATCGATCTTCTCGTCTAAATTCCAGCGAGAAGGTGAATAAGTGTATTTCTGAAACTGTCGTACTACTCTTAACTTTACATCATAAAGTGTCCAAATCCCTGTGAATCACCACACTGCCTGTAATCCGGAAAAAAGCTAATTCAAAACACAGAAACAGCTCAATTAACGAGCTAAGGAGAGAGAAGTTGTTGCTATTGTTGGATCCGAGACAATGAGTAACATATTTTGGTACGAGTCACAGGGGTGCGTCAGTCACACCCGCACCAATTAGTCAAATCTTTTCTTTTCCTTCATTGTGTTGCTAATCACTTGATTTCTGTTTTATCAATGTAAAAATAAGCCAAATGAGCCGACATTGCTCACAGCCTCAAACTGAGTCTTCATTTACATCCTACGGTCAGGCGTGTCGGGAGGGAGCATCGTCTGATTCTGCACATTCACATTATGGCTGTGTTTCCAATCAGCGCTGTAAAGTGAGCCTGCTGTTGAGAGACATCTGACAGGATTTCTCTATCGAGTCGCGTCACAGTTGTGACTGTGAGTCGACTGTCAAAGCTTTTTCCGTGTCTATTTTAAGATGCTACATGTAGGACTTACTTGTTGCTATACCACTGTGAAATAAGCAGTGGTGACGCACACTGATGCCAAGCAAAAAGAAAAAGATATGACTGCTAATGTCACAAACAATAAACTTAATGATCGACTTGGTGTCAAACTTTACCGGAATCATTTTACGTCTGTAGTCTGAGTTGTTTCTCATGTTTTCTTCCATTTTTTTCCCTGTTAAAAGGATTTTTTTTTTTTCAATAAAGTGACACGTAGCACCTGAAACTCAAAAGAATAGATCATTTCCTCAAAATGATATGTAAGGATTTTAATTATTGTGTCATAAATGGACCACAAGTTCCAGCTCAACTCACTGCTGTGAGGATATAACCATTTTATATTCTAACAAATGCAGCCCAACATTAAAGGGATCGTTTGGCTGTTTTGAAATGGGATGTATGAGGTACTTTTCCATAGTCAAGTGTATTACCTACGGTAGATGACGGTTGGCACGCCCCCCAGAGCAAGAACACCAAACCGACACCAAAGCAAAGCAGTGCTGTGGATGGGGGCCAGCAGCAAAACGTATTTTAGCCACCTTAAAGAAAGGCCCAACGAAAAATAATGAATATCCGTTTAAGTGTACGCTATATTTAAACTATTTTCAGACGGGGAACTGAACTGAAAGTGAAACGTATACAGTATATGCTGTTTTTAGCTGAGCCTGCATAGATAAGTTTTACTTTCAGTTTAGTTCCCCGTCAGAAAGGTGAAGGAAAGGGCTGTCTGACGGCAAGATAAAGCGGTGAAAATATTCTCAATATAATGTATACTTGAACTAATATTGATTTCTTTGGCTAGAATACGTTTTGCTGCCGTCCCCATCCACAGCACTGTATTGCTTTGCTTTGGTGTTGGTACTCCTGTCTGTTTCTCCAAACTGGGGGCGTGCCGACATTTATCTACTGTAGGTAATACACCTACTATGGATAAGCACCTCACACAACCCCACTTCAAAACACCCGGACTGTCCCTGTAAGAGGAATACAGTTAGATAGTTGGGTAGATAGACTATGCAGTGATTGACAGTTGTCCAATTAACCTGTTTGATCAGCTCAAAGCCAAACATGTCTGTGAGTATGAGGAATGTGCTTTGATGGGCGCGCTGGTGATCCAGTGGTTAAGCCACAAAATATGTAACGTCCCTGGTTGGATTCCCGCCGCGGACCTTTGTTGCAAGTCATACCCATCTCTCTCTATTTCCCCATCTTTCCTGTCTTTATCTACACTATTAATCTGTCCAAGAAAGGCAAAACTGTCACAAAAAAAAGAAAATAGTTTAAAAAGAAAAAGAATGTGCTCTGACACCAGTAGCTCTCCCTCATATAAAAAGAAAAACTACAATGCAGATATTGAGACATTGTGGCCTGAGTCACTGACCAGTCTCAGTCCTTATGATGAAGCCATTGGTGTGAGGTACTTACACAGACTGTAATTACACATCGATTCATACATGATGTCCATCCAAACTGATTTAAGCCTGATGGCAATGGTTAAAACCCCAAAACCATTGGTATGTAACACAAACATTTCTGCCATGCCAAATGCATGACACTCACGACTAAAACTCATGCACAACCATTATTTTTCGCTATATATAGGTATATTATATAAAGCTGTGCGTACGCTTGTGCCCCAGGCTCATTTGCACTCCCACAGTGATAGATGAAGAAAATTTAAAAAAAAATGTGGGCATTTGATGTTTCTGCAAACCACAGGATACATTGAAGGTCGACGTTTCTGAACCCTAAAAACACGTTTCATAAATACATTTCATATCAGCCTTGTATCCTGCTTGCAGAAACGTACAATGCCACGTGGTTAACGTTGTGAAACGTCAGTTTAGAAAAAACCTCATGGTTTGTGTTGAAATAATAACGTTACGTAACATAACTACGTAAATAAATAACAACCGTGTACTTTCTTACACAACGTTACGTAAAAAGCGTAACAACGTTGCGTAACAAGCGAAACTACGTTGTGTAACAAGCAAAACTACATTGCATAACAAGCGTAACAATGTTAGGTAAAAAATCGAAACTACCTTACGTAATAAGCGAAACTACGTTGCGTAACAAGCAAAACTACGTTACGTAACAAGAGAAACTACGTTACGTAACAAGAGAAACTACGTTACGTAAAAATCAAAACTATGTTACATAACAAGTGAAACTACGTTATGTAACAAGCGTGACAACGTTACGTAACAAGCGAAACTACGTTGCGTATCAAGCGTGACAACGTTACGTAAAAAGCGTAACAACGTTATGTAAAAAGTGAGACTATGTTACGTAACAAGCGAAACTACGTTATGTAACAAGCGTGACAACGTTACGTAACAAGCGAAACTACGTTACGTAACGAGCGTGACAACGTTACGTAACAACGTTACGTAACAAGCGTGACAACGCCTACTTTTGGTTTCACATGGGACACGACCAGTGGCCTCCTGGGTGAAAGTCCTGTGTTTTTTTTACCCATCCACCACCCCTCCCGGGCCCCCCTTAGTGGACGTTATATTCGTTATTATACCGCGTATAATTATGTATAAATAATCGGTTAAAAATAACAAATAAAATATTTCTGAATGCTTACTATAAACTGCTCCACGTCCCTCTCCATGCCCACATTTGGCAGATCCGGCATCATGTGGGCGACTACTTTGAAGCCGGCGTCCTTTGAAAGGTGGAAAGATTCACATACGGCTCGCACCGTGTGGCCTCTGGAAGAAACACGCATGTGCAAGTTTAATTACAACGCCTGAAGGTAAAAAGAAAGAAAAACATAATCTATACATCACAAACAATCAGACCGGCTGCCATCACGCCATGTCTGCTTTCTTATCTCCACGCTGACTTACTGACCTGTTGGTGTCTCGGGCGACGTCTTCGTACACACTCTGGACTCCTATCTCCAGCCGGGTGCAGCCGTAGCCCAGCATGTCACTGAGGTGTCGCTTCAGGCAGTAGTCGGGCCGCGTCTCGATGGTGATTCCTACACACTTGGTGTTACTGCGCTCCGAGTACCTGCAGGAGAAAAAAACGTCTCAGTCATTCCTGTTTGATATCATTTCTGCTCTTAATATGCTTACATCTTATAATATAATTTGCTTGCTTTGATAACGCTGTTTTTTTATTTTTTTTATTGGACTATTTAGTCTATGCTGGGATCATTAAGCAACATCAATTTACATGCTGTGAGTTTGCACGGCTCATTATTCCAGACACTAACCTCACATTAAGGACACACTAAAATGCAATAAAGAAAACGGAGGATAGAAAAATAAATGTTTGTTATATGTAAATGTGAAATGAGACATTAATGAGTGTTTACTTTGTGTCAAAAGCAAATTAAATACTTGAATTGTTCAGTCATTTAGAAGTCCTGACTGTAAAGGGATGGAGATTTATTGCGTCTCGTAACATTTGAAGTTATTCTTTTCACTGTATTTACAGGTTAGTGTCTAGCTATCAATTAAACGAGCTATAATCAATATTTTTGTAATAACTATTGATTAAATGGCTGTGTGTAATGTGAAAGGAGTCTCTTGTATTGATGAACCCACAAATAATGAACTTCATAATATGTCAAAGGGATAGTTTGTGTGTTTTAAAGTGGGGTTGTATGAGGTACTTATGCATAGTTAGTGTATTTTCTACAATAACCAGTACCAGTAGTACCAGCACAGGAGCAAAGCAATACAGTGCTGTGGACGGGGCCGACAGCAAAACGTATGTTAGCCACCTAAAACATCAGTTTAAAGGGACTGTTTGTAAGAATCAGAAATGCTTGTTAACAGCGACACCTGTGGTCGTTAAGTCAACGAAAGTCAGCGTCGGGATCACGCTTGTGCTCGCTCTACATAGACATGAACGAGCATCGATCAAAACAGTGAGGCGACACACGTCAGCTAAAACCACAATATCACTCTATATTTCAGCTGCTTGGCAGTAATGTTAGCTGACCAGACGAAGGTCTCTCCATGAATCAATGCTGATCCTAGTGTTGACTTTTCCTGCCTCAGCCTCCCTCCGTCGGGAGGCTGAGGCGGAGGGAACAGGGGATCTCTGAGTTTTGGTCGGAGACGATAACGTTTCTCTCTGCGGAGCCCCGTCACTTCACAAGACACGGGAAACCTCTGTTGGTCTGGAGGAGCTGCAGCAGTTATTTCTGCACAAACGTCCACTGTACATTCACTAGGTATTCTCAGAGCTACGAAGTCTTCTGCAGTGTGGAGTGTGCGCACATGCACGTGAGGTGGAGCGAGCTGAGTGAAGGCAAGCAGGCAGGCAGAGGAGCAGAGGAGCAGAGTACAGCAGAGACTCCGGCCCTGGAGACCAAAGCTACGGTCTCCCCCGCGTCCTCCGACCGTGGCCAACACTGTTTTGCAAGACGGGCTTCACTAGATACAACTTTGCGGTTTTGGTGCTTCCGTGTAGTTTGTGTTGGAGTCTTGTCTGAACAGCGTAGCCACACGCGAGCGCGCATGGGACACCGACCCGGGTGATTTATACGTGTAAGAAGTTATAAACAGTCCCTTTAAGTGTACGCTTTATTTAGAATATTTTCACCACTTTACCTTGCTGTCAGTAACAACATAACTAGAGTAAATAAATAACAACTGTGTACTTTCTTAAACAACGTTACATAAAAAGCGTAACAACGTTATGTAAAGAGAGAAACTACTTTACGTAACAAGCAAAACTACGTTACGTAACAAGCAAAACTATGTTGCATAACAAGCGAAACTACATTGCATAACAAGCGTAACAATGTAACTTAAAAAGCGAAACTACGTTACGTAACAAGCGAAACTACGTTTTGTAACAAGCGAAACAACGTTACGCAACAAGCATAAAGTCAACGCCTACTTTTGGTTTCACATGGGACACTTTACCTTGCTGTCAGATAGCCATTTCCGATGGGGAACTGAAGCAGTAATATCCAACTATGCTCTCGTGAAAGCCACCAGACTCCATTGAAAAAAACAGTAATTTTACCTCGCCGAACACGGAAGTTGCTGGTCTACCGCTGCCTCGATCAGTTAGTTCGGTTGTGTTATTGTGGGACGTTGGTTAGTTCAAATTCACCAAATTCACACAATAACACAAACTACAAGTAAGAAACCGATCAAGGCTGTGGTAGACCAACAACCCCCATGTGGGCCTTTCTTTTAGGTTTCTAAAATACGTTTTGTTGCCGGCCCCATCCACAGCGGTGTATTGTTTTGCTTCCATGCGGTAACTCCTGTCTGTTTCTCCAAACTGGGGTTGTGCCGACTGTCATCTACTGTAGGTAATACACTGTCTATGTAATAATAAGTACCTCATACAACCCCACTTTAAAACACCCGGACTATCCCTTTAATGCTGTGTTTCCACCTTGTTGCGCTGCCCTCCAACTGGGAATAAAACAGTTAATGTAGGTTTTAATTAATTAATCAATTTGTGCTGGTCGACCTCAAGGGGGCGAGGCCAACAGCGTTGAGCAACAGGAGTCGGCTGTAGCATTAATTGGACAAGCTATCCAACGATTTCCCATGAACCCTTTTTAATGACTTTTCAGCTACATAGCAATCTCCACTTTCAACCCCATTTCCACACAGACTTTTAAAGGAAGACTAAAACTAAATATAGTTACTTGCCTGCCTTGTCTTGGGACTTGACTTGGTACTTGACTGCCTTGACTTGGGACTTGCCTGCCTTGTCTTGGGACTTGCCTGCCTTGACTTGGGACTTGACTTGGTACTTGCCTGCCTTGATTTTATACTTGCCTGCCTTGTCTTGGGACTTGCCTCACTTGACTGCCTTGACTTGGGACTTGCCTCACTTGACTTAGGACTTGACTGCCTTGACTTGGGACTTGCCTCACTTGACTTGGGACTTGGCTGCCTTGACTTGGGACTTGCCTGCCTTGACTTGGGACTTGCCTGCCTTGTCTTGGGACTTGCCTGCCTTGACTTGGGACTTGACTGCCTTGACTGCCTTGACTTGGGACTTGACTGCCTTGACTTGGGACTTGACTCACTTGACTTGGGACTTGACTGCCTTGACTTGGGACTTGACTTGGGACTTGACTCACTTGACTTGGGACTTGACTGCCTTGACTTGGGATTTGACTCACTTGACTTAGAACTTGACTGCCTTGACTTGGGACTTGCCTGCCTTGACTTGGGACTTGACTCACTTGACTTGGGACTTGACTGCCTTGACTTGGGATTTGACTCACTTGCCTTCGGACTTGCCTGCCTTGACTTGCCTCACTTGACTTGGGACTTGACTGCCTTGACTTGGGACTTGACTCACTTGACTTGGGACTTGACTCACTTGACTTGGGACTTGACTGCCTTGACTTGGGCCTCGTCTTGGGAATTGCCTCACTTGACTTAGGACTTGACAGTCTTGACTTGGGACTTGACTCACTTGACTTAGGACTTGACAGTCTTGACTTGGGACTTGAGTGAAGACTTGAGATTTACTTGTGACTTGTAAAACAATGACTTGGTACCCCCCCCTCTTCTCAATTCCCTTATTACTTAAGTTTCAGTAAAATATGAACATTTGGAAACATGTCCATTGCATGATCATCCGACTGATTCTCCGACAGTAGGCCAACCTCGACCTTTGCAACTGCAAAACGAGTTTCAGCTGCACGCCGTGTGACCCAGGCTCACGTAAGAAGACCATTGCATGTCCAAAGAAGAAGCCAGATGTAGACAGGGACCATACGCAGTACGATCCCTCGTCATTCTTTAAATGTAATCTGAAAACAGATTATTTTCTGAGCTTCATCTGGCCTGAACTCCCACTTCTAAAACTTATTTGAGTCACTGATCGAAATCCCCCAAAACAACAGACGCAATCTCATCCCGGCACACCAGCCAGCTTTCAGTCATTTTCTCCACTCCAGCTGCTCCAATGACCATTAGCTCCCCTCATGCCCCGCGCATATTCCTTCAGATTCTGTAGCCGCCGGCAATAAATGTCCATCTTTTACAGTCTGCTGGCTGATATACACCAATTACAGGAGTTTATGCTCCAGAGAGGATGATCAGATTGTATGAGATGAATCAATAAAAAGTCTATTATCTTGGGCGATTATCTCGTGGTATCTCGCTGCTGTGGTCAGATCAGGAGGAGCGGGGGTGAGCGAGCTTTCTTCGAGACACAAACACACATCATCGCAAATATCCCACCTACACACACACACACACACACACACACACACACACAGACAAGAGGCAGAGATAAGGGCTGTCCCTCAGCCAAACCAAGTGCCGCCTCCCTCACAAACTGAACAGCAGCCACCACACTTACCACACAATCATAGCATCTTAACGAAGAACGCTGATAGCAGAGCGGGGGCAAATTCAGGCAAACGCACACCTACAAGCCTCCTCACACACACACACTGAAGGAGACACACACTCGCACAAACTGGCCTCTCGGGTCTTATCTGACTTTAGGGGAATTAAATAGCCCCCGCTGACAAACAAACAAAACAGCCTCCGTCCTGTGAAAAAGCTATTATTTGGTCAAATGGTCTGTATGACGTCTTCAACTTTTTTCAACAAATGGGTATTTTCTACTTTGACTTTGAAGCGTCACCGAGTCATCTAAAAAAGTTGCTCCACATCCATACTGAGCAGACGCGCGGTTTAAATTCATTCTGACTCGGTAAGTGAGGAATCGATGGAGGTAACTGTGGAGGACTTATTGAGAGTGGCCTCACTTTATTTTCCTCCTGACTTCTGAATTGGTTCATTCTGTGGAGATAAATCAGCATATCTCAGCTTCCCAAAGGATGTTGGGTGTTTAGTTGTGGGAAGTTCAATGGAAAGAGGGGCGGGGGTCAAACAGATGTAAACACATCGTGGTGTAAATGCTCATAAATATATGGTACAACACTTCCCATGTTGCGTAGTACACGCAGAAAAACTGTTGTTTTTTTTTACACAGGTTGGGAGGAGGAGGAGTACAGGGAGGAAGGGGATGTAATGCTCTTAATTATAGGCTCTGTTTTTGAGAGACATGAACTTAGTAGGGCTGAGGCAATTAGTGGAATAATGGATTAGTTGAAAGACAGAAAATTAAATGACAGTTTTTTATAATTAGGTAGTTATTTAAGTCATTAAGGAAAACAAAATCCAAACATCTCTGGTTCCAGCTTCTAAAATGGGAGGATTTTCTCTGTTTTTGTCTCACTGCAAATTCAATATCATTGACAAAACAATAAATAATAGTGCTGGCTTTTTTTATCTTACAATTTAGGGAGAAAAAAAAACAACAACAAAAAACACACTTGGTGTTACACAGAAATATCAAATATTATGTTTTGGGACACTGTATCGATTCTCAAAAACACTATTGATTTTAAGTTAATAGTTTACATGCAAAGATTTGCAAAGAAGGAGCAGTGTGTAGGATTTAGAGGCATCTAGCGGTGTGGTTGCAGATTGCAACCAGTTGAAAAAAAAACCTCCGCTCGCTCCTCCCTTTCCAAGCGTGTTGGAGAACTACGGTGGCCTTCGGGTAACTTAAAAACCTCTCTAGAGTCAGTGTTTGGTTTGTCCATTGTAGGCTACTGTAGAAACTAGGGATGCACCGATACCGATCCCAGTATCGGGCATCGGGTTCGATACTGTGCTCATGTACTCGTACTCGCAAAACAGCTCCGATACAACGGCACGATACCACTTTACGGCAGCGTGACGTTAACCTCTCATCGGCCGAGACGGGCCAGTGGTGCGCCCGACCCCGCTGGGCCGGGATCCCACCTCAGCCGGCGCGCACCCTCTGACTCGCGCGTGCGTTAGACTCCTTGGTCCATATTTCAAGACGGGTCGGGTGGGTTGCCGAGATCGCCGCAGACCCCTGGCGCCTTTTACGTGGGCCGAGCCCCGCCCTGGGGGCACGACACGGTTGGGGCGCACTAAGGACAGTCCGCCCCGGTGACACTTTGTCCACGGCCCCGGGAAGCACCTTCGCCCCGAGCCTTTCCAAGCCGACCTAGAGCCGGTCGCGGCGCACCGCCTCGTATGCGGGACTCCCCAGCCTGCCGTGTGTCGCTCACACCCTCCAGCTGGCTGTTAACGAGGGTCTTTTGGCACAGAGAAGTACTCGTATCGTACTCGGTATCGGTGAGTACCCAAATGTAAGTACTTGTACTCGGTCTGAAAAAAGTGGTATCGGTGCATCACTAGTAGAAACATGGCGGAGCGACATGGCGGACTCTGTGAAGAGGACACGCTCCCTATGATTCTTAGTTTCAGGTGATTATACACTAATAAAAACATATTTATAAATACTATAGTAATCCATGCATATTCCATTTCTATTCAATAGATCCCCCTCAATCCTACACACTGGACCTTTAACTCGGTCAATCCTTTACTTCATTTCCAAAGAGATGCGCTCTCTCAGTGTATGTGTCCTCTCAAAGTAGTGCTATGATGTCGGATGTTACAGGGACTGTGATAAATGCTGATGCAGATCTCACTGTTCTGATGCCATAAAAAGAGTTCACTTTTCACAGTTTGAAGGAGAAGTACGCACGGGCACGTAGGCTGTACATGTGTGGGTATGCAGATGAATACTGATGTGTAGATGTGTTAAATTTGTACATGTGGAAGGGTTTATGTGGTATACAAATATCTGAAAATGGGCGGTGTGTTCTTTAGACTGTGACAGTTTTCCTAAAATAAGATTAAAACAATCACAAATATATCACCTAATTGATGAATAATGAATAAATTAATCAAAATGTTAGTTATTTGCAGCTCCACAATTTGGAAAGAGAACATTTTTAAGTTTATGTAAGTAAATCTGGATGATGTCTTTATGTCAGTTTCATATAGTATTGGCAGAGGGATAAAAATGTCCAGCAGTAGAGGAAAGCTAAATGTCAGGGACATTCTACAAATGGTAGAAAAGCTCCCTCTGGTGGAGACTACTGTTAAATATTCTCACATATTTTGCAGTTGCAATGTACAACACACTAAATACTGAACGGGGTTAACCTTTAATACAAAAAGAAGACGATAAAAATATGAAAATACTGTCAAAATTGCCAGTAATGTTGCTCTAGAACTGTATCACAGTAACTGTTTAACTTCAGAGTTTATCTTTACCTCTTGTAGTGTCTCATCCATTGAAAGAAACTGCTACTGCTACTGTAGTACGCTGTTTTATTGGCATGAGACTATGGCTGTGTTCCAAACCGCCTACTACATACTACTGAAGAACGCAGTATGCAGTATACAGTACATATTGCATACTGCGTTCCTCAGTAGGTCCTCAGCGTTCCTCTCCTCTTCCCTCTCCTCTTCCCTCTCCTCTCCTCTTCTCTCTCCTCTCCTCTCTCCTCTCCCGTCTCCTCTCCTCTTCCCTCTCCTCTTCCCTCTCCTCTTCCCTCTCCTCTTCTCTCTCCACTCCGCTGCTCTGTGGCCGGCCGGCTCTCTAGCAAGCTACGCCTGCGGGCGATTGTTGAGCTTTTCAACTCCAAACAGGCAGATAAACACAGGTTCCTGTTAATTTATAATGGACATCTGTGTTGTGATATTTAAACAAACTATCCATCGACAAGGAAATAAAAGCCTCTCGTCTACGAGACCGGTCTCTAGAGAGCTCCAGCCGGCGCTCGCTAGCTGTCACGGCATTTTGTGGAGCTTCTAAACTCCGACAACGGTGGAACAAATGTTGATTCGCCATCTAACTTCGTAAAACTGCCGATATTAAAAATCTACACAGTTGATTTCTCGCCTCAAAAACTCTCAGAAGTGAATTTAGTGATGAAATACGAAAGATGTAAAAAAACGAGCCGTTTTTGGCTGCTGTTGTTGCAACCGTAGCCTGTAGCGCTCCAGCGCTCCAGCGCTTTGCATTGTGGGATACAGTAGGTGAGGTAGACTGGTCCGATGCATACTGGAGATTTTTTCCAAATCAGTACAATACCCAGGTATTTTTGGCATACTGTAGATTTTGCTTTTGTTCGCATACTACATACTACATTTTGGCCAAATCAGTACGTACTACTAGTAAAGTACGAGGTTTCTAATACAGTCCAAGTTACTATGTTACTGAGTACCTGACGGCCTCTGCCACGTTGTTGGAGGTGTGTCCCGACAAGGCGTCGTGCAGGTTCCTGATGAAGTAGTCTCTGTACTCCTCAGCCAGGGCCATGAAGGTCCCGCCCATCACGATGAACTCCACCTTGTCCACGCTGTGACCCAGCTGCTTCAGCTGCACACATCACACACACAGAACACACAAGGCTTTTTACAACCGAACCAATCGAGACATTTTATCGTCTGTAATCGGGAGTACAGTGAAGTGCACCAAAAATAATGTTCTCTAAAATAATAGTTATTATGATTGAGCGTAATATCTTGCAAAAACAATTACACTTCAAACAGCGATTGCACATAAAAAGTGACTTTCAACAGTCAAAACTCGATGAAAAAAAGAGGAGAAATGTGGCAAATTGAGATGCAGACGGCACAGGTTTTTTTTACATAAACTGTTGCTTTAATGGGTGGATTTGCTCTGCTGCATTAGACTAATGTGGCCATAAATTTAAATAATGGCATAATTGGGGTCGGGTCTTGGCAGGCGGGTAAAAGCCACGACACTCATTACTGTATACTAAATACATTATCAATGGTTATGATTTATACATGTATGCAAGCAGAGACGATCACTGCACAGGAGCTGCTTTGGGGAAATTGCAGTTTTAGCACCTTGTGACTGTAAAATAAAGCTGGGACGGTGCACCTATCTCCTGATTCGATGCTATCACGATATCGATCATAGTATGCCGATTCGATATGTATTGTGATTTTTAAGTATTGCGATTCGATATTATGACCAGACCATGGGAAAACGTTGAATCATGTATTTCAAGGGACTTTTACTTTGAAAAATATCTAAATTGATAAGAGTAAAAATGTTTGATTTTCAACATGTATGTAGTCAGAGATGTCAAATATATCAGTCATTGTCACAAATAATTTATTACATTTTTTCAGCAACCCAAAAATCAAAGAATAAAGACATTTCCCTCACAGATTAGTGGTATTTTCTTTTTAATTTATAAGGGACATGTAATGTTTTATACTTCAGGTGAATATAATCAATCATTCTTATTTCCATAGATGTATTTTGTATAAACAGTTCCCTTTGTTAACACCTTATTTTGAAAAACGGACGTAGTCCCGCGTGTCTACTTCCTCTAACTTCTCCAAGGTGGTCTCTAGCTCTCCCGTCAGCTCCGTTCTCTTTATCCATCCATGGTCAGCTCCATCGGGGCCGTTTCAATGCATTTAACATAAATGTCAGTATATGGGTGCTCTACAGTTGTAGCGTCGGCCCATTTGACCACGGAGATGACAGCGAGGCCGGCTCGACCGCAACGTTACCGCGAAACAATAACGTTTCCCGTCCGTGACAGAGTTAGCATGCAGCTTTAGCCGTGATGTCTAGCTCTGCTTTTCTTGTCAATGTGTGAAACCCAAAGTGTTTCCATCCTTAACTGGATGTGTAGTGTTTACCACACTGGATTTAACATGTGAGGGTGCAGGTCGTATCCACGCTGACCCTCCGACGTTTTCTGCTTTGTCGTTTCGGCTCGCTGTGGTTTGTTTTGGTGACGGATACGGAACGGATATGACGTCACGTTACTCAGACTACTAACTTCCTTCTACCTCCGCATAGACTCAAATGAAGCAAATATATCAATTCTGGCATTAAAAAAATCTACCTAAAAATTGTGACATATAGGTGAATACATTTTTTTCCCCACCTCTAATGTAAAAGAAGACAAATTCCACAGCTACTACACAGAGGCAGATGTGTCATGCAACTACATTAAATATAGTTTTGGGTAAAAGGTAACTCCAAGCCAAGCCTAAATTGTAGGGATGCACTGAAACCACTTTTTTCAGACCGAGTACAAGTACTTACATTTGGGTACTCTCCGATACCGAGTACCGATACGAGTACTTCTCTGTGCCGAAAGACCCTCGTTAACAGCCAGCTGGAGGGTGTGAGCGATACACGGCAGGCTGGGGATTCCCGCATACGAGGAGATGCGCCGCGACCGGCTCTAGGTTGGCTTGGAAAAGCTCGGGGCGAAGATGCTTACCGGGGCCGTGTCCAAAATGTCACCGGGGCGGACTGTCCTTAGTGCCCCCAGGGCGGGGCTCGGCACACGTAAAAGGCGCCAGGGGTCTGCAGCGATGTCTGCAACCCACCCAACCCATCTTGAAACACGGACCAAGGAGTCTAACGCACGCTCGAGTCAGAGGGTGCAAGCAAAACCACGTGGCGCAATGAAAGTGAGGGCTGGCGCGCACCGGCTGAGGTGGGATCCTGGCCCCGCGCACCGCTGCCGTAAAGTGGTATCGGTGCCGTTGTATCGGAGCCGTTTTGCGAGTACGAGTACTTGAGCACAGTATCTGACCCGATACCCGATACTGGTATCGGTGCATCCCTACTAAATTGAAAAGTAATGGAAAAGACTAAAAAACATACACTGCAGGGTTACACTGACCTGCTCCACCCGATGTCTGGTCTGAAGGAAGGGGTCGTAACGTGCTCGGATTGCTCTCATGGACGTCGGCTATCAGAAAGAGAGAGGGACAAAAATGATTACAAAGTATGGTACAAACAGGAAATCAAGACTCCCTCGATGACAGTGAAAACACAAATAGAAAAGCTGCTATAATAACAGAAA
>CAKAKR010051090.1:9550-52591 GCA_916700685.1 Adelosebastes latens | reverse complement strand
CATAGTATAGCATGTCGAAATAAAATAAATAGTATAGTAAATCGTAAAAAAATAAAAAAAAAGTCATAGTATAGTATGTCGAAAGTAAGTTATAGTATAGCATGTCGAAAAAAAGTCATAGTATGTCGAAAAAAAATCATAGTATAGTATGTCAAAACAAGTCATAGTATAGTATGTCGAAAAAAAAAAAAAAAAGTCATAGTATAGAATGTCGAAAAAAAGTCATAGTATAGTATGTCGAAATAAAATAAATAGTATAGTATGTCGAAATAAAATAAATAGTATAGCATGTCGAAAAAAACGTTGTTACGTTGCTGTTGCGCTACGTTGTTACGCTGTTGCGTTATATTGTTGAGTTCCGTTGCTGCGTTCCGTTGTTGCGTTCCGTTGTTGCGTTCCGGTAAGTTGTTGCGTTCCGTTGTTGCGTTCCGTTGTTACGTTGTTGTTGCGTTCCGTTACATTGTTGCGTTACGTTGTTACATTACGTTATTGCATTACGTTGTTGCGTTTTTGTTACGTTGCGTTACGTTGTTGCGTTACGTTGTTCCATGACGATGCGTTCCATGACGAAGCGTTCCATTACGTTGTTGCGTTACTTTGTTGCGTTCCGTTGTTGCGTTCCGTTAAGTTGTTGCGTTCCGTTGTTACGTTGTTACGTTGTTGTTGCAATACGTTGTTGCGTTACGTTACGTTGTGCGTTACGTTGTGCGTTACGTTGTGCGTTACGTTGTGCGTTACGTTGTTCCGTGACGATGCGTTCCATGACGATGTGTTCCATGACGATGCGTTCCATTACGTTGTTGCGTTACGTTGTTGCGTTATGTTGTTGCGTTATGTTGTTGCATTACGTTCCATGATGATGCGTTACGTTGTTTCGTTACATTGTTGCGTTACGTTACGTTGTGCGTTACGTTGTGCGTTACGTTGTGCGTTACGTTGTGCGTTACGTTGATGCGTTACGTTGTTGCATTACGTTGTTGCATTACGTTGTTGCGTGACGATGCGTTACATTGTTGCGTTGCGTGACGATGTGTTACATTGTTGCGTTACATTGTTGCGTTACGTTGATGCGTTACGTTTTTGCGTTACGTTGTTGCGTTACGTTACGTTGTTTCGTTACATTGTTTCGTTACGTTGTTGCGTTACGTTGCTGCGATACGTTGTTGCATTACGTATCTGCGATACGTTGTTGCATTACGTATCTGCGATACGTTGTTGCGTTACGTTGTTGCGTTTCGTTGTTGCGTTTCGTTGATGCGTTACATTGTTGCATTATTATTTTAGCAGAAACATTGTTTTTTCTAGCCTTAACTACGTAAGGTTGTTGCCTAAACTTAACCAGACGTTTCTCAGTGTTAACCGCGTGTCATTGCGCATTTCTGCAAGCGTAATACGAGGCTGATATGAAACATATTTTTGAAACTGTCTTTGGTTCAGAAACTTCCACATTCAACTTATCTCGTGGTTTGCAGAAACATCCAACAATTTATCTGTCAACTGGGTTATAGCTCATAGATTACGTTCTATTCTAACAAATCTATAACTCCTCTGATCTAGATATCTAGCAGGATAACAATGGAGCTTCATGGCAAAGAGAATACATGTTAGTAGGTACATTCATTGTTGGCTTGGTTCTGCACATGGGATTTGTTGACAAGAAAAATACAAAATATCACCAGATTTATCCTTCACCCTACATTAGTTTGAAATTAAAATCTAACTTGTCTTGACATGTTACATTTGAAAATAGTAGTTTGACAATAAATCATTTCATACTTGATGTATGACAAGTCACAGTAAGATGTTGAGCAGCAGCAGATATCCTGATCACATTCAAGTTCTTGGCTGATTAAGCAAAAGCATAGCAGGCAAGCAGACAAACAGCACATGGTCAAAGTTTGTTTTTTAATAATTTCTTTACAGCGGGAGGAGGAAAAAACTTTACATATAGATTTATATAAACTCAAAAATGATTCTCAATAATACAAGGGTGTCATATAAATATAAAATACAGCTGTATTTCTGTTCCGCTAACATATTAAAGAATATAGCGTGGTCTAAGCCAGTGAATGGATTACTGTTTGTTGCTTAGCCAGTTTCATTTATAAAATATACACATTTCATTTTAACAGCAGGCTAATAAAAAAAGTGAGACATGGGACGGGAGGTTTTTACAGTGGACATTCTGACCTCTAGACAACAGCAGAGATGTGGACATGAACTAAAATAACCAGTGTGCTGTACACCTTGTTAAATAAGTAAAGTTAAAAGTTAGTTATAAAACTAGATTGCAACTTCAACAGAATGGCTTTTTTGGTAATGTGAGGCCCCAAAGTGTTTAATATTAAATAAATTAAAAAGACATTATGAAATAATTATTTATGAATTTATTGTGTGAAATATATACATGGACCAATAATTTGTGAAATAATTTATTTTATTTTTATTTAATGCTTATTTTAATATGAACAGTTTTATTTGAGTTAACTTTTATTACATCGTAGACATTTATTTCAGTTTAATTATTTGGCATTGTTTTCCAGTCATACTTTTATTTTCCCCAGCAAGCTAGCTCAACAACTGCTAGTTTTAATCATTTCTTATATTATTAATTTATGGGTTAATTTATATGTTTTTACACAATTTATTCATGTGATTTCCTAATTATTTATTCAATATTGAAAACTTTGGGGCTCCTTATTTTAAGAGAAACAGTCGTGCTCAACTACATAAGAGTTGGGTTAGACCGACATAAATATCCAAACTGTTCACCTCTGATATTATGATGCTCCTCTCTTTCCACAGTTACAGGAAAAAGCCTATAAAATGCTATTTTAGGTTATTTATTGAATTAATTTTCCCCTAACATTTTGTACCTGAAGTCTTCCCTATGAATAATTCACTTTTTCTGGATTCATTTGAGTTTCAGTAGAAAGTTTTAGTGTCCCATTATTGTTCAAATGTTGTTTGAGGCCTATGTAAAGAAACAAATGGTGTGAATTTTTAAGGCTTTGCAGGTTGAATCCTAAACATCTCACTATTGATATGAGCTTTCAAACCCCACATGAGTCCAATAAGTGTTATAATCACATTCCAATCTGTGTTTAGTTGCAGACCTTCTGTGAGCATTAAGCCAGACACAGCGTGTGGTAGAAACAGCAGAGGGTTGATGCTCTGTTAAATGTGCAGCCTCCAGGGAATCAATTATTTACCAATCACATGAAGGCGGAAACTTTTAAACAATCAATGTTATTTTAACTCTGAATAATTGAATATTGATTGCATCTAATTTGATTGATTTCACAAAGCTTTATGAGGCTTTTAAACTAAATTAGTGACACCTCTGCTGTTTCACCTCACGAACAAAAAAATAACCAAAAACAGAACAGAAACCAAAATAAATAAAAAAGCAATAATTTAATAGCCTGTTTACATTTATACAAACATTACGTCAGCTGGTCAAACGGACCAGTGACGACGACGACAAAAAAAAAGACTTTACACAAGCATGACCTCCTGGAGGGGTTTGTACCGTCTGGAGGGAGATCGATGCAGCGACATCGCCCCCTGCTGCTCACAGCTAGCACAGCAGACATTAAAAGAAGCAAGTCTCTGCAAGAGGTCTCAGTCAGTGTTCAGTAAGAGGCACTGTATCATCTGTCTCACTGTCGAGTTCTGTAACATCCAGGTTCCACATTGAACTATCTGTCTCGAAGCTTAAAAAATCACATTCACAGTTCAGCCCCGGGGGTTACGTCACCAGCTTCTCTCTCAGGACAAAACACACAGCCAGGAGTCTCAGAGGTAGAGCTGCTCTGAACGCAGAAGTTCAAACATTTTCTAGGTTATCTAGTTAGAACTTGCAAAATCAGCATTCATGCAAGCTACTTAACTAGTCGACTAGTCCTGAGATCTATCACTGTTTCCCAATTCCACACTATACACTAAAAAGCATACACTATGTACTAATGTTAGGGAAGTTGGTCTGCAAACTGAAGGATGTTTTCATCACTTTGCTGTTCGCCGCCTTTTCTCTCCCAAATGCGTTTGACGAAACTTCTTCTTTTTTTTTTTTAAACAGCGTGATCATCTGACTGCCCCGTTGGGATTTAGCTTTCACGATGTTGCCATGTTCCCCCATCTCAGCTATTTACTTGGTGAGTACAATGTTATCATAACCGGTAAAACGAATGGCTTTGAAAGTAAAACCCAAGTTGTAATAAACTGTTAATATAATATACAGTACAGTAGTACATGCTATGCTATATACATAATTCACAGTAACAATAAAGCTTCTGATATACTACTCATTACTAAATACTAATGGCTTTTAGCCTCTTTTAGCTCATTGTTCAATCCGCAACATCACTGTTCTGTTTTGAGTGAAAAAGCTCTGATAAAGCCACTGTACGCTACCAAACAGCAAGATCAACACAGTTAGCTGGTGATCATAGTGGAGCATTTAGCAGCTAAATAGGCTGATATTTTTCTCAGAGGAGTTGTTGGAGACCAAACCAGAGCTAAAAGGAGAGAGAATATTGGCCTTACACATACACAACTCCAAATGAATGATAACAGTGCTTCATATCACTTCATATGTCATAATGTTGCGTTAATAACAGCTTGTCGCACTGTCCCCAAGTGGCCAAGAAAAATCAATTGATGCAGCTTTAAGTTTAACTGTGCTTTCACATGCATGAAATATGAAAGGTATAGTATGGAACTGGGATTCAGCTGAGGGTCCTTTGCCCCGCCCATTCATGTCTCAACCAATGAGAGATAGTTTGTGCCTGCGGAGCAGCTCTGCCTCAGACAGTAACAGAAAACTCCGCTGTGCGTTACAGACTGAAGGCTAAACTAGGCTAAGGCCCCTGTTCATCTCATGTAGTATGTGTCAGTATCAGTATCAGTGTAGTGCTTTCTACTCCTCTAAATGTCTAAATGAAGAGCTTCAGTGTGCTGTAGTGTATTCTGTTTCGTAAAGGTGCTCGGCTGCGTGCTCTGTATGGCTCTAACATCCAACCAGTGCAGCTGTGAGTGTCAACACGCACTACAGCCATGGAGGGTATGCATTGCTGAAAACACACACACTGTGAAGTATTGTCTGAGAGGACATCTGTGGAAGCAGCTGTGTATGTTGGCCTCACACTCTATAACTGTGACAGTGTGTGTGTTCTAGTGAGTCAGCCTGTAGAGCAGTTCAACAGTCATGTGTATATAAAAAGTACTGTGTGTTGCTCCTCTAGGTGAGCAGGTAGCAGTAGAGGATGTAGAGCAGGGCCATGGCCACACAGTAGAAGAGCAGGAAATCTGTGGACAGCAGCGAAGAGGAGGAGGAGGACGATGAAGACGAAGGTGAGGAGTGGCGGGGGGACTGGTCCTCCGCCGTCTCCCCCCCCTCAGCAGCCAGCATGGCCGTCACACAGCGCAGCACAGCGGGCGGCTTACACAGAAGCACATCAGAGGACACACACACGTCCGTCTGGACAGGAGACGGAGGACAACACACACACGCACGCACAGGAGGAAAATATAAGTAGTTATATTGTTAAAGCTAGGAGACAAGAGAAGGACAACACAGAGTCAGGGTTGGGCTGATATATGGGCCAGATAATGGCATTTGGTTGAAAACGTTATTCAATTAAGTACAAAAGGCTTTCAGTCCAACCCTGAGAGGAATAATAGAGCAACACAACTGAGCTCAAAGCACATGGAGAATTCTACCTCAGCTAATTTCTGTTTTAAACATAGCACTATTGGGAAGAACATCACATTTAGATTTATCAAGGTCATGTGACCGGGACTTGGCGTTCCTTCACCAGATTTCACAATGGCGGCGGCGTCGTCGTCATAAACTTTCTCGTTTTACAGCTAAACCGTGCACTACAAGATGATTCTGAAAACATTTGAGGCCAGAAATAGGCATTAACGTAACAGAATATTGATTAATATTTGATCAGCGCTGCCTCGTTTGACCGTTTGGTCGGAGTTCGCAAGTGATTGACAGCCGGCTCTCATAGAAGGCAGCTGAACAGCAGACCTCAGATCAGCTCTTACTGCTTGTTTTCCTCCGGTATGTGAAATCTTGCAGATGCCGTTAGGAGCACCGGAGGACACCGGAGGACACAGAGGCACATGATTTTTTTCAGGTTACCTGTGTCATGTACTACTGTCAGGGTATAGCGACCGTTTTATAAAAATAACTTCTTTTTTTTTTTTTAAATCATATTTGCTCCAATCTGGCCTACTTCAGCTTTAAAGGACAGAGACAGTTCTTACCTCAGGGACGCCCAGCTTGCGACAAGCAGTAATGAAGTTTTCCACGTTGAGTCGACACTTTGCTGAGCTCAGTTTTGGCTGAAATTAATATTAGAAAAACACATTTAGGGAGCTTCATGTTGGAGTGAAATGATTGCTTTTTTTGGGGGGATTCTCAAATAGTAGCTTTTATTTACCTCAACTGCAGAGAAAAATACCTTTGATCATATGGTAGTAAGAAGCCTCCCTGTTTTCACATCTGTTTCCTGTTTTCATTTGCAGTTAAAGCTAGGGTTGCTAGTGTTCTTCAAATACACTCTTGTTATATTTATAAGAGAAAAATATCTGTGGCTGTCACAGGACTGCAATAAACGTCCAATCATTTCATTCGGCCCAATGATTGCTCACAAATTAGGCTGTAGCATCAGAACCCATGAGTGTATTAACCAAAGCTGTGTGTTATTTCTTCTTTTAAAGGTTACACAGCCTTGCTTTAACACTACAGTGTAAATACCAGTCTGGAGTGGAATTATTCAATAAACAAGTGATAAGAACATCATCATTGCTGTTTGATGTCTTGATTATTCTTACAAGAGGAAGCTGACTGATTATTGAGAGGCAGAGAGGACTCACCACTGCTGGGGAGGGAATGTGGATGATTGACACGGAGCGTGGTCGGATCTGGTTCACCAGCTGGCAGAGGACCGTGCCGTTGGATAAGGCCTCGCCCAGATCCTCCGCTAGAGTGATCTTCAGCCGAGACTCCAGAGTCTGAGGACGGAGTATTACAGCGGATCAGCATTAAAAAGCTTCTTACACAGCATTTACACCACAGGACACAAACACAGGATTCTCCACAGGATGTTTTGCATATGTGTATAGAAACATCATACAAATTCAAATGGGATCACTTTGATTCTCCACGAGTCTCCCCTTTACACTTTATGATAATCACATACAGTTTGGGGCAAGTCATAGTCAGCTGTTGTTGCCTGTTGGGCTGGAGTTTGCCATGTTATGATTTGAGCATATTTGTTATGCTGAATGCAGTATCTGTGAGGGTTTCTGGACATTATTTGTCATTGTTTTGTGTTGTTAATTGATTTCCAATAATAAATCTATACATACATTTGCATAAAGCAAACATATTTGCCCACTCCCATGTTGATAAGAGTATTAATAACTTGACAAATCTCCCTTTAAGGTATATTTTGATAAAAAAAAGATACAAAATGTGTGATTAATTTGAGATGAATAGCAATTAACTCTGACAGCCCTAGTTGTAATGATAAATAGATTCATGCATTTTTGTGAACAGAATCAATTGAACTTAAAGTCTGCCCTAGGACAACCAGTGTAGTATTGACATTTTACAATAAACATATCAGACTACGTCATTGTATCCAATGACTGAACCAAAAACAGGTCTGTGTGTGTGTTGGGGTTTACCTTGCGTAGCTGTGTGATGTCTGGTCTCTCCTCTTTAGGAGAACGCAGCATGGTGCGAGACTCACTTCTGCCAGACTCACCCAGAGTAAACACTGACAAAAATGATAAAAAAGACAACAGACAGCGTTGGAACATCTCTGCAGCAGAACTGGATGAAGGTGTGAAGTGTGTGTGTTGTGTCGTTGTGTACCTGTGGGTTTGACGTTGCTGCGGGAGGAGGCGCGGAACAGGAAACTGTTGGGTCTCTGGGCCTGACCGGGTGGGGGGGACGTCTTCGGGGAGGATGGAGCTTCTGACACAAACATTCAGGTCAGGGTTACAGATTCACTCATGACATGATGACAGGACAGAAGTGGACCTTAAGTTGATGTTTTTAACAAACTACTGTTACCAAGATCAAGAACGAACTTTCACGCTCAGAATAATAAAACAGATAATACAGAAGTTCTTTACTTTTTCATTCAACAAAAAGTGTAATGAACGGCCATAAGAGACTTTAATAATATTAAAATAATATTTAAAAGAAATAATATTTCATATGGAAAATATTTAATAAACAGGTGCTTACATTTTCCTAATTTGACAAAAATCCTGACTTTGACTATTAATAAAAGTGGGATTTTTCATGTGATCTAAAAATGTCAAAGTTGTACTGTTGTGGCATTTTTCCTTATCATACTAAATATAATCTTTGGGCACAAATGGGTTGAGTAATGAAATACTAATTATAAACTCCTGCATGTTAAGATACATTTAAATAAAAGGAGGTGTGTACCTGTTCTGCTGCTGGAGCGTTGCAGAAGTATTGACGGAGACACGGAGCTCATCTGATCAGCACTCTAATAGAAGAGGAACACAAGTCAGATTTTTTAACAATGGAAACTCACGGTTCAGCTGTGCAGCTCTCAGCTCTGTTTCCTGAAGGAATACGGGGCACTACTCACCGCACATCGCTGCCGAAGGCCTGAGTGGGAGTTGCTGTTCTCTGGAGAGGCACCACTAGGGGGAGACAGACACCACCGTTTGATCAGTACAGAAAGGCAACACTTCTCACACCCTCAAACTTCCCTCCATTTGTAAATCAGCATCGACTGAGGAAATGCAAAAACGATGGAAGTAAATAGAACATGGAGAGTATTTGACTCTCTGCTGCTGCTCTGCTGTGTTTTATAAGTTCAACAGACTTTACTTACGCTGAGCTACTTCCTGTCTGGGGTGCAGCGGCCACATGACTTCCTGCTTTGGTGGATGACTTCAGCAAACTGCAAAATCAGAGTTTTGACATGGAGAGCGTATAATTAGATATGACAGACAGAAGGGAGTTGCCTCTGACAGAGAGACGGTCCTCTCTGTGTGTGTGTGCAACACAAACGGCTTTACACATGATAACATATACAAGCTCTATATATGTACATACTGTATGTGTCCCACCCAGTGATAGGAGGAAATACAGAGTCACATTCATATGGCTGATGTCATGTGATATCTGTGTCCTATCCATTCATACACTTCAAATGCTTCTTCCTCCATCATAAAGAATCGAAAGCTTCATACTACAGAGTTTACTGCTGACAAACATTTGCTTTTCAAAATAAAATCAGCACAATTGGTTTCAAAAACGTTGCTATAAAGAGTGAGAATGGGTGTTTACCTGGCCTTTTCTCTCTGCTGCTGCTGCTGCAGGCGCTCTCTCTCCTGCCAGATGAACAGGGTGCCCGGCCTCCTCCGCTCCTCAAGGGTGGGGCTGGAGGGGGACAGGGGGGAAGAGGAGGCCGACGATGGGGGGGCCACCTCCACTTGGAGGTTGGACCTGGAGAGGGGATGAGAGACAATGACATGTAAACCGTTTGAACTTGTTGCACCCCCCAGGAGTGAAATACTACCCAAACAGTATAGGTTAATAAAGAGTTACTGTTATCAGATTTGACTGACAGCAAAACTCCAACAAACTGCATCTCTCCCTCGCTCAACCCAATCCAACCGGTCGACCCACTGTCACACCGAGTGCTTGCTCATGGGGGATTTCTTGTTGGAACATAGAGTACGGTCTAGACCTGCTCTATGTGAAAAGCGTCTTGAGATAACTTCTGTTATGATTTGATGCTATATAAAAATAAACTGAATTGAATTGAATGCAAGATTGGGAGCATTTCTATTGCCTCTGCACGGCTCTCAACATGGCGACGGCTGAGCCGGCAGCTAGCTGCTAACGGTGCTAACAATGCTAACAGTGCAAATAACGGTAACAGTGCAGACAGATTTAACAGTGTTAACCTGGGGGGGACCAGAGGGTACGTTTCCGCAAGGGCGCCGTCGGATGGGACGGCCAGTGGGGGATGCTCACATACACTAACACTAAAAGGCACACAAGGCCGGCCCGGCTATGTCAACAAAGCACAGAGAAGCTCTGATTCCAACACACAGAGGGAGAGAGACTTCATTCTCTGCTCAGGTAGACATGACACCTCTATATCTTTACATAGGAAAATAGCTGCTTGCTGCTATATTAATGCTCTGGATATTGTATAGAGAACCTTTAACTTTTCATTGGGGTAAATGGTGCAAAAAGAAGCCCAAGTTATCACAGGCCTCAGAAAACATCTTTACCAGCCCAATCAAGTGAAAAGTAAACCGTCGGGGCAGGAAACACAAATTTGGTTAATAACAACACAATCACAAGTTATGTTTTTTTTCATAGTTCAACCATTTAACAAGAGTCCAAGTTGCATTACAAACAATCCATTTGATAAAGTTGAATAAACTCAAGTCTATTGAAGTGATTTGATAGATTTGCACCTTTATTCTGAAGGCTGGTTTGTGTAAAATCATTGTGTCATTTAAATGTAAAAGTCTGGTTAGAAAGTGTGTGTTGGGTTTTCATTTTAAGTGTCAGTATTCTATTTTTAGGAGTCTCAAAGGAAGTGTTGGAAGCCAAGATTTGGAGCATCCGTTAGTTCAAGCTGATTGTAAAGTGTTTGAAGAGGAGACGCAGGATTGTGTAACCGCTTAACTAAATCTTCCTCAGTCAGAAGGACTGGTAGTCCAGTTACCAGATCTAAATCATGTCCGGTACATGAGGGTCAATGAGGGTTTAAGTGCTGATTGAATGGTAGTAATTTGAGAGAGGACAGTTAATAAAACTCAAAAATTTAGAATAAAGCATGCTGCTTGTTGCTCCAGAAGCTGAGAACAATGGCTCTGTGTCACATATTAATATGTAGCCAATGGGACTGCCAGGACACTAAATCTCAACAATGTAGTTATCTTGGTTACGGGACAACAGAGCAGCACGATAAAAGCTGCCTGCTGGGCTTCAGCACAAACAGGGGCTGCTGACAACACTACCTCTAAAAGGAAGATGTGGCTATTAAGATACAAGTTTTAATACAGTATAAGACCCAACCACAATGTGACAGAGGCCTACAGTCACACAAAAAATATGTCTTACAATGTTTTAGCCTGATAATCAGCCTGCCATTTTGCTCCACTTCATTCCTTTCGAGTGACTTCATGCTAATGAAATCGTTGGCAAAGACACTACAGTACCTTTGCCACTCGGATTAAGCCACAAAAAGCCATGTGAAATACGCTTTTATTAGTCTGTATCACTAATGCAGTTTGAACGCATGGTATTTTTTTTTTTTTATGTGTATTAAGGTGTTGATATAGCTACAGGAACTACAGCGTATAAAATGTACCTGCATGTCAGGGCTGTGGCAGCTACGGAGATTCCCTCACATTTAAGAAGCTGGAACCAGAGACGTTGTCATTTTTTCTTGCCAATTGACTTAAATGATTAATCGGTTATCTAAATTGGTGGCATACATTTTCCTAAGCAATCCTTTTCTTAATTAATCAACTAATAGTTTCGGCACCGTATAATACCGTGACTCTACTGGTATCTGGTTTTGCGCTTGCGTTGCTTTACATCAGCTTTCAAAAGATACGTGGACATTTAGACAATGCTGTTGCTACAATGTAATAAATGTCTGGGGAAGTCAACGAGTGACGACTGTTAACCTCCCAAGATAACAGCACCCACAGGCACTCAACATGCAGAGTTTGAGGGCCACTGTAAGTAATGGGAACAGCAGTCTGTTGACTTTTCCCAGCTCTTCAAATACCCGGTGAAGTGACCTTGTAAAACAAGGAAGGAAAGGAGAGAAAAAGTGATAAAACCTCATCTGTCTTTTTCACGAGTGCCTGAGTGAGTACACAGTTTCCAACCAGAGAAACCAACACACTGCTGAGTTTAGACGAAGAATTGTCACAGAAACAGGCCGAGTAGAATTAAAGGTTATATGGAAATGCTTTTCAAATATACTGGAATACCTTGGCACAAGAACTGTAAACAAATGAGACCTTGGTAGAGGTCAGTACTAGCGTCCAAAGCCAAACGTGTTACAGAAAGCTGAGACATTTCCCATAAACCCTCTTGCTTCTCATCCTTTCCTCCCTGAAGAGGATTAACACATTGGCAGTGATGTTTTTCAGTCTCCTTTTACTCCCTCCATTATCTGTCACTAGAAACTCTGGCATCCTTATACTGTACATTTGCTCTTCCAGTTTTGTGCTGAAAATCACTATTCCTACTTTGCTCTTTAAACCAATGTTATTATTTTGTGCTTTGATCCAATATTATTGTATTATGCTTTAAACTATTTTACAAGTTTGCTTTTTAAACCAATATTACCATCTGTGCGTGAAACTGATATTACAGGTTTGTCCTTTAAATCAATATTCCAAATTTGCGGAGTAAACCATTTTTCTAGTTTTTACTTTAAACCAATATTCCAGTTCTTACGTCAAACCAATATTCCAGTTTTTACGTTATGTCAAACCAATATTCCAGTTTTTACGTCAAACCAATATTACAGTTCTTACGTTATGTCAAACCAATATTACAGTTTTACGTCAAACCAATATTCTGTTTTTTAGGTCACACTAATATTACTGGTTTGCGCTTTAAACCAATATTTCAGTTTTGAGCTTTAAACCAATATTCCTTTTGTTGTGCTATAAACCACTATTTCTGTTTTGTGTCGTAAACTTAATAAAAATTAGCAGTGCCATGCAAAGGGTATATTTTCCAGTATGTTACCTGCATATTGTTGAGTCCTGGGTTTGGGATGGTGAAGATGAGCTCTCCTTCTGCTCCTGGAAATCAATGGCACAATCAATTACTTCCTTATTCTAAGAATGCATACAAGGCAGGATGTTAAGCAACAAGCCAATGTGACACAATTGCTGATCAGTCTGTGAATGAAAGGTACCAGAGGAGGCGCTGTGAGTGGAGGTGTGGGTGGATTCATCCTGATCCCCTCCTCCTCTTCCTCTGTCACACTGCTGTCAATGAAGTCCACATGCTCAGCAACCCCATTCACTGCAAAGATTGAACAAGAGTCTTTAAGATTTTCTCTTTATGTGAAAACAAATCTTCTGTTTCAGAGAGACCTACATTTTTAACAGAACACTGTTTAATGTGCTTCATTACATGAAACACAGGTTAGAGCAGGTGTGTCCTTCCTCACCTTTGTTAGCTTCCAAAGGAGATCCATCCTCCTCCCCCTCCTCCTCCTCCTCTAGGTTCCTCTGATCTCTGCTGACCTCAGCCATGCGAAGGGAACGCTCTGAGAAGTCATCTGCTGACTGGACACACAGACAGATCACAGTCATTGATCTGTAGTCGGTTGTTAACCCCAGAGGATAGGTAGGCTGTATTTGTATTGTTGTTTTATTTGTATATTTTGCATTTTATATATACGGTATATATATTAGGGCTCTCAATAGATTAAAATATGTAATCGCGATTGTGCTCTGTAGTTGCAGGTAGCTTTGGACAGTGTTTAGTCAGCCTCTCTGCTGCTGCATGGCCAAACAATGCTGAGGTTCAAATGCAGTTTCAACCAACAGCAGTGTGACTCTATTCTATGCCAATATGTTCATACTACAGTACTATGCTATTTTCTTATTGTCATATTTTGGCTGACATATTGTCACTTCTTACTCTATATTCTGGTTCACTAATCATCATATAGCATTGACTCTGTTGGGGTCAAATATGTCCCTGTCCACCTCTAACTGTTCATCAGGGTCATCAGACCTTAAAGCTGGGGTTGGTAATTTTCCTCAAATGCATTTTTTTGTTATTTTTTATTTTCTTTACATCCCGACAACCAGATAAATCAAATGCTCTGACAAAACAAGAGAAAACAATTTGGTATCTGTGGCTGTCACTGGACTGTAATATACCCGTCCATCATTTCATTCGGCCCGAATGAACCTACCTGATCACACTCATTGCATGTCACCGCAGTCTTCCACAAGCTGCTAGCCTGACAGCTGTGAGTACTAACAATATCCGTGTTAATGATAATAATGATAATTTTGGGGAGAGTATCTTTGGAGGGAGGCCTGAAGGGACTGTCAGTGTTGATGACTTGGTGACTTTCTCTCTAGATTTAGGGACTTTTGGAGCTTGTTAGCAGCTAATGCTGCTAGCTACTTTCATTGGAAAAGAGTTGACAACACTGGGCTTTTTAGATCATTTTTAAAATCTAGTGTACTCTTGTTAGTTTCTCAACATTACCAACCCTAGCTTTAAATGCAGCATTAGTAAATTTACACACTTCTGTTTGATCAACATATAATGTATTCACTCAGCACACACGTTAGGGGCATTATAGAAATGATTGTGCGTGTCCAGTAGTTTTACCTCATTCCCAGACCACCGCTTGCTGCCGCTGTCGACGCTGTTGAAGCCAGAATCCAGCCCTCCGAACTGACCTGCGAACAGCTCCTGGTCTGACAGACTGCAGGGAAACATGCAGAGCACACATTAGGAGAAGTGAAACACACACACACAACAAATACACAGCAGTGTTGTTGGGAGACTGTTACATAGTGGTTCATCAGTCTAAAGGGCAGTGACCTCTCCAGAACAGACTCAGAGCTCTTCTGTCTTCTCTCTTATCGCTGTCCTTGGTCCTGTCTATTCCATGGAAATGGCTCACTAGGTAGCTAAAAGGGGTCCATTCAAGTATATAAATATTTGATAAACCTTGCTTCCTCTTAGTTAACATGCCCTTTTACTGTCATCATTTATCATCCATTTCCCTATTCTACATTTACCGTACCTCCTGCCATTTATCCTTTCACCTCATGTTCACATTGTTCCTATTTTTGCATAAGAGTGCGTTCTCGAGTGAATATTGTGGTGGCGAAACACATTTATTTCCATAACTCCTAACTAGTGCGGGCTGTCAGATATGGGCTTAGCACAGGTTTTGGAATTAGCTCGTTCCTTCATCCTTTCGGCTACTCCCTGAACATCTCCTCCCTGAACTGCCTTCTTCCTTTAGCTACTGCTTCCTCCCTCCAGTCTTCCTCACCAGCTGTTGAACCCAGTGGGCCTCAGGTGTCTCTCCATCTCCTCCTGGCTCCTCTTGCAGGCCTCCATGTTGAGGTACTTGAAGATGTGGTATCTGCCCTTGGAGCAGATCTGAGCAGGCGGCATTTGCAGCGGGTTGTTGTCCAGCAAGATGCTCTGGAGATGACGGAGGTGGCGGTAGCACAAGGGCACGTGGGAAATGCGGTTGCAGGACACATCGAGCCGGACGAGGGGGAGCTCGGATATTTCTGGATGGTGCAAAGAGGGAGAGGGGAATTTATTAGTCATAGTGTCAGCTAGCTTGCAGTCTTCTTTTTCTCTGTCTTTACTGGCTCGTTGCCACATTTCGTAGGGATTACCGCCACCTATTGATTTGTGGAATAGTGTGAATCCATTGACAGGAATGTGTATCATGTCACCCTTGTGACATCCTTGTGCACGTACAAACAAAACGGGGACCCACACATAAAACTCCTCCATAGCACTTAGGCTGTGATATGTGTAAATAATAAAATAATTATTTAACTAGTAATAATAATGGTCCAAAATTATGTAAAATTGTATAGTTTTAAGTCAAAAACCTTCATATTTTCTTGGGGGAGGACCCCAAGACCCAATATCTCCTAGTATCTTTTATTCACTGTGATCCCGGCCGATATACACGCCAACATGCAAGTAAGGGGAGTACTGGCACTTATTTTTTTTCCACTTCAAGCACTGACTGTCAGTAACTTCTGTCCGTGTACTCTATTTATAGTGTTTCAGCTGCAATTTTTACAGCAACTCCTGCACAGATGTTTTACATTAAAAGCTTAAAAGTAATTTCCTGGTTGGCTGTTTGAAGTGAAAAATCTGCAGGAAGTATTGAGTTTTATTGACGGTACAGCAATTAACAACTAGAACTACCGCCTCGCAGTATGCCTCCGCCAACTGTTTAAGTTGTTTACATCCATGTCGGTCCAAAATGTCATCACTACATCATTTTATCCTGACTTTTGTGTTAATTTGTCATAATGAGCACATGAATTCTTGAGTTATGGTCCAAAAATGTGTTCTGTGAGGTCGCAGTGACCTTTGACAATCAAATTCTAATCGTTCATTCTTGAGTCAAAGTTGATGTTTGTGCCAAATGTGAAGAAATTCCTGAGATATCACATTCACAAGAAAGGGACGTTATAGTTATAATTCAAGTTACTTATTTAAAAAACACATTATGTATCACTTTTGTGCATCCAGTTCTTTTGTAAAGTATATATTGTTTTGTTCCTATGGCACTGAACGATTTGAGGAAAATATGTAATTGCGATTTTTCTGACCGTTAAAGTGAGTGCGATCCTTTTGTATAAATCAAACAACAGGCCCATATTTGTGATCTACATAGTGAAGCAATATATGATTGTGCCATGTTGGGATGTCACAAGAACCGATACTTTGTTACCAAGTCAATGCCAAAACTCTGAAATCGTGACTGTACTTGTTATTATGACCTGTTAAACTTCCAAGTAAAAACCAGTATGCAAACGGTAATAAAGGAGTGGATGTTGAAGTACATGGGAAAGAGAAACAGAGATAAATTAATATATTAAGCTAGTTTTAATTTAGCAATTTCTAAATATCCACTTAGTAAACACTTATGTCAAATATTACGAACACAATTATGGCCAAGATTGAATTTAGAAAAAGCTGCTGCTGTCCACTGAGAGTCTGTTTACTCTTGTTTTCATTTACATTTCCTCCTAATGAGCTCCAGAACGAGGCACTAATGGCGTCAGATCCATTAGCTTGCAGTAAGTTCAATACTCCTACATGTAAACAATCGATAGCCCACAATAATGTTGCAATCACCATCTAACCCGTAGAGATTCTACATTACATTACAATCCAATATATACAGAGAGCTAGAATTGGATTAGAGTGTTAGTTATACTTTGCAGGCTAAATGCACTGAATGGATGAGAACTGTGTGGGATCACTTCCTGGGGTCTGGACATCAAACAGCACTGAGAAATGCTGAAAGGGAGCAATATGAGTGGAGGTGACCACACGGGGGGTCTTTACAGAGATAACTAGAGGAGGTTTGAGGTCAGCAGATGGAAGTGTGTCTATACCTTCAGGCAAAGTTGTGAGCTGGTTCCTCCTCAGGTTTAAGTCCCTCAGACACTCTAGCTGGCCGAGCTCTGCTGGCAAACACTGCAGCTCATTACAGCTTACATCCTGAGAGAGAAACACATACAGTGAACCAAGTACTTCACCCCAAAAAAAGTCCATTTGTGTATCAATGAGTCACCCCGTGTAACCTTGAATTCTTGAAGAAAATGTTGTTTTTCTTGCATGCCTTGCATTGAGGTAACTTGGGGTTGAAAAACTATATCAAAAACATCTGTTTAAAAAACTCTCACACAACCGGTGCAGTATAACCCAAGTCTCATTTATCCAGTCGTATGCTCATTACTTCCCAAACATCAAAAATCGTACTTTTAAAAAACTCGCCCGTGCAAGTGTGACACTGTTTAGTGTTTTAACTTGGATTAAACTGCACGAGTTGTGTGAGAGTTTGTAAACTGATGTTTGGATATAGTTTTGCCGTTGTTAAACGCGGTCCCCATTCACTTCAATTCATCATGACTTCGGATTCTTCGTTCAATGTGGAGGCAGGCAAGAATTCAGTGTACTTCAAGAATTCAAGGTAACACTGGGGGAGTCATTGATATACAAATGGTAATTTTGGTATTCCTTTAAACTCAGTAAAAGTCCATAGTGTGTTTTACAAGGACATAAAAAGATCTGGACTGAAAGAGTGATACTAGTGGAATTTACTCTCCCTCTATCACCATAGAAACCAGCTGATGTTGCCGATAGTTCTATACATAGAATGATAGTGCTGATGAGAGACTGTAACGTGTGTGTATATCATACCAGCTGTCGGAGGTGTGTGAGGGAGAATATGGAGGCAGGCAGTGAACACAGCTTGTTGTTGCTGACTATGAGCACCCGCAGGAGGGGAAGCTGAAACACCGACGGGGGCAAACTGGACAGAAGATTACGACTGTGGAGACAAAGCAAATGCACAGTGATGTCATTCAAGAGGCACATCCATCTGGGCCTGGTGCATCAAACATCTAAACACTGATACCCTCTTGGTTAAAACCTCAATAAAAAAAATAATAAAAATGAAATGTTTGATATAGTTTCTTACAGAGTTAACCTATAAAGAATGTGCAGCCACAGTTATTCTTATTGATCAGTATATTTGCTTTGAGCCCACACTTTTGCTGCCTTTATTAGCAGCCACCTGGAGGGCTTCTCTGGTCTCCTAGCAACAGTAAAATGATAGTGGAGATCGAGGAGAGAAGAATGTGATGTAAGAAGGTTTGGACAGGGTCTGTATGACCTCTCTTCATCTCCAGCAACACTGAAGTTGAAATGCAGTTTTCAAACAACAGCTGAGCTCTAGAGGTGTCATGCACCTGCAAACTGCAAACTGCAAACTGTGAAATGGATGCAAACTGTTGACTGCCGTCTTCGTGCTGTGCTAAAGTGCAACATTTGAATGCGCAGGTATCGCTATCGGGACTGAAAAAGTCGAATTGGTGAATCTCTAGCCCTTATTTAAATCATTAGGTCCTAAAAGTTGTCAAATGCAGGCTGGAGCGAGGGCTGGGAGGAGGGGTTAACGGAAACGCTACTGCGCCTGCTCTATGGGCTCAATGGATGAGGAAAATCGGGTACTTTATCACTCGGACGTCGAGCCATTTTGGCTTCATGTGCCACGGAGCAACTCTCGTAGGAATGAACTGGAACCTGCCTCCAACGCTGTATCCAGTTCTCTTTATACATCCATGGTTTTCACAGAGCAACTTCCTGATTAAACTTTGACCTAGCGTACTTACAACAGTTGTGTGCAGACAGTAGCAATGTAAGATTATTACAAACATTTTGGTTACACTAATTATCATCTTTTCCAAATAAAGTTATATGGCCTACATTAGTCATTCCCCACCACCGCCGCAGACTGCTAAAGACACGAAACTCAGCTACAGGGCCATGACGAAAAATGCTGAATAATAAATTCCATAACTTTATAGGCTATTATTGCTTCTCTTTGTGTTAATTACCCTTAACTTGGTGCAGTCTTGAATGTTTCCTCATCATTCCCTGTCCCACAAAATACAGATTTTGAACAAAAGCGCTGATAGAAATGAAAGGCCAAAACTTTGACGTGTCTCACTTTGAACTTTTTAAAACCTGTAAAACGAGTTAGAAAGAACTAAAAACTATAAAAGAACAAGGGGAATAGTAGCCGTGAGTATGGTGTGGAGTTACCTGAGGTTGAGGTAGGTGAGGGCCTGGAGGTTGCCCAGGCTGGAGGACAGTGAACGCATCCCATTGTGGTAAAGGCTCAGCGTCTCCAGAGAGATGAACTGACAAAGCTCCTCCGGCAGCTCACACAGGCGGTTCTTAGACAGATCTGACAACACATACAATGACCAAACATTAGACAGTTTTCTCCAGTATTCATACCGCTACCACACTAAGGAAAGGAAGACATTTGCTAGTGGAAAATAATGACTGAAGAAAACAAGATTCAAAATTATAAGCTAAACGATTTTGGAATCACTTGATTAAGGGATAGAAATTCAGTAAGGATGGGAACTAGCAAAAGAGCTTCTGAATATAATTCTTTTGGGGCAGATTTGTGATTTCGCAATATTGCAATTTGATATTCAAAGTCTTTGTGATCTCTGGAGTGGAATTTCTGGAAAGAAAGGTTTCTTCTTAAGGTAGGGGAAAGCATCTTCATTTTCACAAACTGAGATGGACGGCTGTTAAAATGATACTTCGGGTGTTTTGAAGTGGGGTTGTATGAGGTACTTATCCATAGTAGGTGTATTACCTACAGTAGATGATGGTCGGTGTGTCCGCAGCTTGGAGAACCAGACAGGAGTACCGACACCGGAGCAAAGCAATACAGTGCTGAGGACAGGGACGGCAGAAAAATGTATTTTAGCCACCTAAAAGAAGGCTCACCTAAAGAATTGATATCCGTTAAAGTGCACGCTATATTTAGAATATTATCCAACAGCGAACTGAACTGAAAGTGAAAAATATCTATACTGTTTTTGTCATCTGAGCCTGCTGGCTTTGGAGAGAACATAGATAAGTTTCACTTTCAGTTCAGTTCCCACTTCGGAAAAGAGAAGGAAAGGGCTGTCTGATGGCACGATAAAGCGGTGAAAATATTCTAAATATAGCATACCCTTAAACAGATATACATTTTTTTTTAGGTGAGCCTTTCTTTTAGGTGGCTAAAATTCGTTTTTCTGCCGTCCCCTTCAACAGCACTGTATTGCTTTGCTCCGGTGTCGTCACTCCTGACAGCTTCTCCAAGCTGGGGAGACACCAACAGTCATCTACTGTAAGTAATACACCTACTATGGGTAAGTACATACAACCCCACTTCAAAAGAGAAGAGAGCTCTGGGGCTTCCTGGTGATCCAGCTCTCTAAAACACACACCATGTTAAGTAATGTACTTCCCCACTTTGGAGCCAGCTGTAAACTGCTGTTCCATGTCATTCACCCCTCTCTCCCCTCATGTTTCCTGTCACTGTCAACTGTCAAATAATGGCAATATGCCATAAAGAATAATGAATGAGAGCTTTCACCAAAATATGTAATATAATAAATAAATCATCTTAGCCCACAAGACCAAACAAAGGACCAAGACTGGAGGTTGATGGAATCAAAAACAAATGTTTCCAAACCAAGAAAAAAAGACTTGGGAAAGCAAACATGGGTGAAGCATCAACTTAAAGAGGTAACCAAGTGAGTATCTTTCATGAAGTTGGAGTATTCACAAGAGACAGAAAAGAATGGTCAAAGTCGAAGCAGCAGAGGCCCAGATATCCTGACTTTTATTCCCAAGTATGGGTCAAGCAAAATCCTACAATTCCCATGATACCACTTGATAGCATCTTTTGTTACAGTTCTCTTGCTCCCGGAATGTAATGAAAGCTCTCTTTGATAACTTTGTAGTCTCCAACCCCAAACAGAGATCTCAACCCTGATGACATCAATCAAATTCATTCTTTGGTTTTAGATTCTATGTTTCCTTGTGCCATATGACAGCATCCACACTATTTTCATAAACCGCCAGCTTAAAATGAACACACGGCTCCGAGCGGGGAACCCACACTGCTGTGGCAGAATGTTGGCGAGGCCAACACTCGTCCACTTCTGACCAAACTGGGTGAGCATTTCCAAAAGTAGCTGCTATTGGCTGCTTCCTGCTTTCAGTTTGCACATTTACTGTATGTAGGCCATTCTCATCCACCGAGAAGGATACAGAAACAGTCAATTAACCAGTCCCTATCAGAGCATGGCCCAGATGTACTATTTCACAATTTATCCTAACGTATTGTAAGTCCTTCATTGAAAGAATTCTCTCTTTTTTTTCACTCCCTAGTTTGTAAATCTTATATTTTGGTCTTGTTGCCACTATAGTTGGGCTTAAACCAGATCATCTGATGAATGTTTCAGACAAAAATTAATCCTGTTACACATCAGTAAATGATTCCATGACAGCCCTTCAGAATTTACAAGACTCAGATTTTCCTTGTTTGAATATAACCCTCCAATTTAGAGATTTTTGGCCGTGTGCATCTGCTGAGCCGAGGCCGGTGACTTTGACATAACACCGGCAACATGAAGGAGATTCAATTTCAGTAGAGCTGGGTAGGTGTGTTTGTTTACTAGAAAGTTCTTGCGTTTTTGGGGTGATGAGACACTACGGGCCGGCGACGGGAGTGAGTAACGTTATCGACTCCGGCCCAAGCAGGAAAAGATAACAGTGTTTGGTTTGCCCGTTCTGGGCTACTGTAGAAACATGGCGGTGCAACATGGTCCCTATGTAGATATAAACGACTCATTCTAAGATAACGAAAATGCAACGATTCTTATTATCATGTGATTATACACTAAAGAAAACATACTTATTAATATTATATTCCATTTCTGCCACTAGATCCCCCTAATGGTTACACACTGGTCCTTAAACATCAAACCGGTTTGAAAAACTGGTTTCCAATAGAGTGTGGTTGATGTCCAATTGATCGGTTTAGTGTTTGTCCTCCACCTCCTGATCTAACAATGCTCCACATGCAAGAGTCGCTGGGCCACGCCCACTTTTGATAAATCAAATCCACGCCTGATTTCAACAAATTCCTCTCGAAAATAACACCCCACCCCTCCTACACCTACTCCGTTTCACTCAGAAAAAACATCACATTACTAAAGATAAAGATATTCTAACATCCTAAAATAATCTAGTTGATTATAAACATCATCTTCCACCATCTTCTCTATTTTCTGTCTTCTTATTTTCTTCCCTAAAAAAATCTCCTACCTTCCAAGCAATGCCTCTTCTTCCCAAACCTCCCCCTTTCCTAACAACAGTATTAGTGGGCGTGTATTGACAGTATTGACCCGGTCATCCTCTTCTCTGTATCACTTCAACTCTACATCGGGCTTTGTGTGGGATAAAAGAAATGTGAACGTGCAGCAGACACATTAAAGCACCAATTGGTTGTCTATAGAGCTCCAGTGATTCCAAAAAGCACCATTATCACCGAGCGTTTCACTGGCAGCCGGATGAGACAGAAGTCTGTCAATGGCAGACAGCCCAATGGCTCTTTATTGATTGCTGTTGGAAGCAGCAGGGCTGGAGGAGGAGGCACTTCCTCTCTTTGTTGTTAGGGGTTCTATGGGGGCTTTTATTTTGGAAGACTTCAAACTGAAAAATTCAGAAAGAGAACATAATATATACAGATAGATGGGCTAATAACAATGGGACATGGTCACTGATATGATCATTGTGCAGCTTCATTGTGTAGATATTTATTGTACAACTGAGTGAGCATTAATGGTTTTTCCGTTTGTTAGTATCCTGGATTTAGAGTTTTAGCTTCCCATTACATTTAAAGTGTTCTTTCTTTCTGGTCCGGATCTCTCTTTATATCAAGATTTACATAGGATTCAGAAAGCTTCCTTAGGAGTCGTTACGTTTTTCTTCATCAACGTTAGAGCTACAACAATCAGCAGCTATTCTGATAATGGATTGATCGTTTTTAAGTAATTTCTTTCTAGCAAAAAATGCCTAACATTGATTGTTTCTAGCATCTCATTTGTGAGAATTTGCTGCTTTTCTTTGTCTTCTGTTATAGCAAAGTAAATATTTTGGGTGTTTAGACTGTTTGTTAGACAGAAAAGCAATCTGAAGACATTTTATGGGATTGTGATGGCTATTTTTCACTATTTGTTGACATTCTATTACCAAACGATTCAGCAGATTAATCGATAATGGAAATAATTGTAAGTTTCAGCCCTAATCAAGCTACTGACCAATTTAACAAACAAAATAAAGAAAAAAAAATGGCAAAATCAACCTATTTCTGATCTGTAAAAATAGCTAATAACAGCTAATAACTATGAATCGACGGAATAAGAAAGACGACACCAGTAAACAAAAGGACAGGAGGTCTAACTATGTGTTTGCTAAAGCAGAAAGGATTAAGCCATGTTCTACATCAATGTAAGAATGAACAAAGAAACCCATCAGACCAAGTGTTTCATTATCAGGACCATTTCACATGGCCTTAATAACAACAGCCGCGTGGTTCAATGTGTGTGTGAGTTTTCTGTATACAGTAAATGTGAGAGTGACTAGATACTGTACTGTAGCGCTAACGCCTGATCTCCCTCCGTCTCCACTGTCCCATAGCTAGAGGGGAGCTGCCGGAACAATAGATGGGGGTGGAAATAGTAATGTGTGTGTGTGTGTGTGTGTGCCTGCTCTGGGGGATGGAGAGGTTGTCTAGCCTCTGTATCCGTTGTTGCAAAATACAGACAGATATCTGGGAGCTCCGGTTTGGTTTAAAAAGGGAGTAATGGTTTGGATGGCACTTACTTCTACTGCAAATACTATATTAGCAAATGCTTATATAAACACATTTGTAATACTATACTTGTGAGCACCTAGCAATGACTTCATTCATTCCCTAACCTTAACCTGTATCCTAAACATATTCCAGCTTTTAAACCCATGCATTACTACAAAAATGGCCCATATTTGGTCTTGATAAGTACAAGAATATAAGCCCTCCTGTCCTGGTAACTGTTGTAACACAGCCAGACTGACTCACTCTGAGCATCATGGGAGAAGCATGTGCTGTGGAATGGGCACCGGGCTGCCTTGGTTCAGACAGCTGGACGCTGGCTTTAAACAGACGTGCTCTATGGTCCAGAGCCAACTCTGTCAGTTCAACAAAGCTGCATGAAGAGGAGGAGGGCAAACATGTGTCATGATGACATGAACTACAGTGAGATCCTTCCGGTTAAAGAGCTGACTCACACTGGCCCTTACATCTTGTTTCCAGAACGTCTTGATCCAGCTGAGACAGTTCACAGCTGGCGTTACAGTGAGTGTCCAGTTGTGACTACATTAGTCTTCTACGGCTTCCTGCCCCATGCTAACAGAAAGCCTTACAGCCAAACGCTTTGTCAACAAAGGGTGGGAAATGCAAATATATATGCTAATTGTTATAGGCTGAATCTATGGCCAAAGGAATTCTGTGGCTGATTTAAATGACCTATATGCATTTGGCGTAAAGGTTCTCTATACGATATCCAGAACATTAATACAGCAGCAAAAAACTATTGTAAAGATAGGAGTAATGTCTACCTGAGCAGAGAATAAGAGAAATCAGCTGGATCAGCCGTCACCATGTTGAGAGACGTTTGGAGGCAATAGAAATGCTCCCAATCTTGCATTTAGCACCTTTAAGTGGTTAAATGAGCAATGAAAAGATCTTCAAGGTCCACTTTCTAGCTTTTTCCGGTGCTTTCAATAAATAACGGTGAGGAAAACAGTCAAAATGGATTGAAAGTTCATGAAAAATCCTGTTAAGATTTGTTGGTAAACAAAACCAAAGTTGATCAGTGAGAACTTTGCTGGTAGGATTAAAAGGTAAGTCACCTTCATAGCTACTGAGCTACATTCATAAGAAAGGACGACAGAAAGATGGCCACATGCGAGGATGAGATTGACAATAACAGCTGTTAAAGCAACATATTTCTTCAATCATCTTGAAAAACGCTAGCAACTACTACCACAGCTTCCAAGTCAAGAGTAAATCACTCACTACTGATTGGTTATGGCGACACTAAATAACCCCCCCTCTGAACAGAAACCAGCTAAAGTGAACATGATGTCAGGCTGGATGAATGAAGTGAAACTAAATGGCATGTGACTATATCCATACAGCCTTGGCTCCAATGAGTTTTCACCCACATTCAAAGCTCAAAAAACAAAAATAACTGTCAGCCTGCGCGGTCGAAAAACTAGCATTTTTACTCTAATTTTGCCAGTTGAATCACTGCACATCTTTTTTCTTTTCTTTTTTTAAAGCTACATCATTGTGCACAGAGCAATGCAGGAGTAACAGCATGGCAGGCTATGAACAGGACACACACTTCTACTGTCTCTGACTGTGTGGAAATCTGGTGGTGATGAACAAGCGTGCATCTTACAGGTAAAACATGAGACTAATGTAGGTTATAGGAGTTTAGTGTGGGGCGCTGAACTGACACTAACTGGGCAGGAGAGTGAATAATATAAGGTGTACTACAGAAAAGACATCAGTAATAATGTTCAGTGTTAAAAACAAAAACAACAACAAATATCTATAGATAAGAAAAAGCGTGACCCAATGACGCACGTGCACATTTCAGTGTATGCTGGTTGGATCCACACATGGACCGTCTCTGACAGCAAATAGAAAACACCTGCTATGAAATCACTGATGTGGTGTTGCCAGAAGTGCAGCATGCTTCAAACGTTTCAACCCACACAGCAGTACAGCAGCAGTCTCCTGCAGGCTGTTGATGGGCCTATTTGTTGGACCTGCATGCAACCTGGAACTGAGTTGAAAGGTGCCACATGCAAAAATCTTTATTGTGAAATTGACTGTGACATCATGTCATACTAGCTTGTCGCGAAGAAGGCTAAATAACGGTTCACTTGTGCTAAATCTTGGTGAGGAAAAACTGGCATGGCCATTTTCAAAGGGGTCCCTTGACCTCTGACCTCAAGATATGTGAATGGGTACCCACGAGTCTCCCCTTTACAGACATGCCCACGTTATGATAATCACATGCAGTTTGGGGCAAGTCATAGTCAAGTCAGCACACTGACTGTTTTTTATGCTAAATGCAGTGTGGACTGAGCAAACTCCATCTGCTGATGAAAACCTCCATAAAAAGCGGATGTGGACGGGCCTTGTTGTTGGAGTTGGGATTGTTTAGTCAAAAAATCTGGTATTATGTAACTGATTTAACTGCAGATAGAGCTGCCTCTTATAAACGTAGTGAAGTCATTTTAAATCAACCTTTCCAAACTTTGAAACAAAGGGAAGGTTGTATTAACTGTGACTATGAGACCAGGTCCTACAGCCTAAAACAGTGTGACAGGATTTCAAAGGATCAGCAGAACGAGGTGGATTGACCTATCACAGCACAGCACTGTGTCTAATTACAGGTCAGGATGGGAGGGAGCAGGATCCACTTCAGACACGAACATCACTGCTGACCCACTGACCTCTAGTAAAGTCTCTTAACGCTTGAGGAAAACCCCCATCCCTGCATTAAAACAGGTCGGCAAATTCATTGTAAAAACAATGGAAACACAGGCAACAACAGTGTCATATTCCAGATAGTATTGCATAACGTGGGGCCTCACTCAGGGACTGTTCAACACACTGACATCATCAGCCAGTCTTTACTCTGCTGCTCCAAAGTCTCACTTCATTTTGCAACACAGACTGTGTCTTAAAATGTTTGTGGATTCCTCATATACTATTCTTCCAGTTGGACATCATGTCGACTGATAGGTCAGCACTGATAACACTGATAACACAGTGATCTTATTTTCCATTCTGAAAGGAGGTGTTAAAAGTCTTCAGTATAAGTCAATAGAACGTACTCGCCTGCACAAACTGCTGCTTACTGATAATCAACACACTAATCTGTTTGCAAATCTCATTACCTTTTCAAGTCACAAGACAGCTCCTGTAAACTGTCAGTACCATAAGAAGCTACAGTCTTCCCTCCCTCATGTCATGTTATGTGTCTCTGAAGGCCAACACAGACATCTAACTAATCAACTTCTTGTTGCTATGGTTTGGATAATGATTGGGTGTGGTTTGGTGCATTAACAGCTCACCAGCATAATGGGGACAACAAAGTCACGTAGGAGCTACAACTTGCTTCACTGACACATTTAGGTGCTAGTCGAGACACGCTAATAATCAAGCTCTGTGTGCTCACAAATCTGTGCCAGTCAGAAACAAACATATAATACCTGAATTCACCTGTCTGTGCTCGATCCCGTATGCTTTAAGGATGTCCCAATCATGTTTTTTGGACCTGATCAGAGTCATTTAACATTGGTATCTGCTGATACCAAGGCCATTCCCATATGTACCTAAATGACAGAGCTGCCTAGTGCACACTCAGGCTATAAGCTGAAAATGTGATAACAGAAATAAAAGAAATTGCACCAAAGAGGCCCAGTATACGTAGTAAAAATAACTATATACATGTCAGCAGAAGATATGCAGTATTCATTAAAATATTATCTGGGACTCTGACATAACATGATAAGATTAAACTATAGATGCGATATGAATAAAAGTTGAACTGGAACTCCTGAAACTGAAGAGACGCGATCAGCCAGAGAGAAGAGGTATCGTATTGGAGTTGTTGGGACTACAGAAGCACTCAGACCGAGTACAAGTATTAGTTAGCCGAGTATGAGTATTGACATTAACCTTTTCCACTCCCCCATCTTTTTCACAGACACATTTTTTATTTTTTAGGGGGTAAAGGTGGTCTTTGGGGGGAGATAACAGGTCAACAGTAGATGCCACATAGAAGTGGTGTACATCATCTGAAAGCTGGGAACCTGAAAGTATATAAGGGCTTATAACATTATGATAGGAGTATATGATGGTCATTCCCATGCTCTATTATCAGAAAACCCCTTATTGTCAATCTTCCTAGGAAAGCCATCCATCCTCTGAATGCTCTAGGTCTCTGGTTTGAGAGTTTTTAAGAAAGCAAGAGGAGAGATAAAAGGTTCCATCACATATGCAGTGAAATGCTCACACTTAAGAGGGGCTGTTGTAAAGGAGAGCGGCTGAGGTGGACAAATCACATAAGATTTTTTTTAGCCGATACCGATCCATTAAAGTGTGCGTGGATCAGGAGTGAAGAGGTGTGAAAGTGGGCAGAGTTGGAATTTCTCTCTCAAGCTCTCTCTTTTTTTTCCATTCTTCACACAGCTACCCAGAGTTCAGTTTGTAACTCCTTACACAATCTAAAAATAGTGAGTGAAAATTGCAAGCCTATAATAGGTAGTATATACTGCAGGGCTGTTGCACTGAACGGTAAAATACTAGATGTTCCTGTTATTTTGTCCGTCTCCTGTGTTTTTCCGTGTTCCGCCACGCTTACCCAAGAAATACCTTCAGAAACAAGAGGATATCGGGTTTCTGAATGCCTTACCTGCTCAAGGCTTGAGACTGAGTTCTAAGGAACATGATGAAGGCGTTAACAATCGGTATTTTTCCATGAAAGACTAAAGTAAAAACAGAAAGAACAAGTAAAAAGAGTGGATGATTTATGTTACGTGTGAGCAGCCGATGAAGTTCTGACCAGAACTGGAGAGAGACAAAGGTAAAAGGAAGGACAAGGAAAGTAACTCCATGCTGGTAAATTCATGCTTTTCTCCCTGAACCCTGGTATGCAAAGAAGAGGAATAAGGGGAGAAAAAGATAACCTCTCTGAAACCCCCCAAACCAGCTGCTTAAAGCTGGTTGGGTAGAACGTGTTCACACTTGCAGATTCTAAAACTCTTCTATGATTTACCTGTTTTACCGTTTTCAGATTAGTGTGTGTTTATCTGAGTTCATAAACTGTACCTCCATCTCATCTCACAAGCTGTGGCGGTGTTGATGAAGCACCAACGATGCCAATTTCAAAAGCAGCAAGCTTGAAAATTTATTCCGTGTCACTCAGCCAAGAAACGCACACTCCCAGTGCCCTGAGCCCTCAGCGTGACACCGGACTGGAAGAAAAGAGGGACCCTGGGCCTCCCGGTGTGTACAGAGGCGTGTTTGTGTGTTCGCAGAACGAGACTCTACTCATATCACGTTCTGAAGAGGGGAGGTGAGGTTCGGGAAAATAAAGGTACAGAAGGAGGGGTGGGGTGAATGAGTAACAGGCAGATAATACCAGCAGGAGAGCATGGACAAAGGAGGCGAGGAGCAGCCAGAAAGAGGAGGAAAAAAACAAAGAGGTCGACCATGAGGACGCCAAGACAACAAAACCCCCCGAGAGAGAAGAATGACTCAACAAGAAGGAGAGCTCCTTACTGGTTTAAAGACATGAGGCTGAAGGGACTGCTGGGAAAGACCTGTCTCTGCAAACCCATAAATAACTGAGTCACACTATGGGAGGACCTCAAGTACTGCTTTCTAAAAAGCCTGTATTCAGAAATAAGAATGGTATTTTGACACACATTTCACCTTTGATAAATATTGCGCCTCCTGTGATTTGAAAATCAAAGTAGGCCATTTTGTGATTTTGATAATTTTTGTATTAATTGTGCAGCCCTAAATAATATGCAACATCTTTAGATTTAAATTTTACTTTACAAGTCAGAAGTATTTCCCACCAGTACAATGTAGCCATAACCCACAATGCAACCGTTTATACTTTGGTGGAAATGAAAGGTTAAATGTTTTAGCTGCCTAATTCAATACACTTTACAACTATAGTCTTACTTGGTCTGGTATGACAAGCAGCTTATGGTGGCTAATGTTAGCAAACGTTAGATAGATATTATTGTGTCCACTTGATTATAATCCATTATCTTTTAGCTCTCTTTTTGTCTTCTTCGCTGCTAAATGCGGCGTTGCGTTCACCAGCCAGTTAGTTGCAGCTAATTGTCTGTCTGCTGTTTGCTGCTGAGCAGGTAGTGTACAGTGGCTTTATCAGAGCATTATACTGAAAACAGCTGCGGCTGAGCGTGAGAGTGAAACAGAAAATGTAATTGTGGGCCGTAACACCAAAATAATGAGCTGAAAGACACAAAAAAAAACTGAAAGTTGAGAGGAACTGTAAAGTTTGTGATAATTCTCTGTGGGTTCGTCGCTATTACACAATATGCATAGTCATTAGATCCATTGTTAAAATACAAAATATTGATTAGTGCAGCTTTAAGGTGATAGCTAGCTTTAAAGGGGAACTACTCCCATTTTGTAAATTCATACATGTTATTCCTATGGTCTAAAAATATAAGTTATCATGACCAACTCTCTCCCAAATCCAAAAATTAGAGTGCTTGAAATCAAACTTTAATCTAAGATTCAACAGGTTATTAAAAAACCCACGATTGTTCCCCTACATAAAACATAATAAAAACATGCCCACTTTGTTTCAGATCCACATCTATCGTTATTTACCAGCCACACCTTAGCCTTACCCTAGCTTATTTTTCAAATGCTAGAGAAGGGTTTGAGTCCTCCATTCTGTCTGATGTTGTTTGGGTTTATTTCACAATGCTGCCAATGACAACACATCTCCGTGTCTGCTGTAAGACAGGATGTGGTGGTGTGGATTCCTGTTACAGTGTTGATTACAGCGAGTTGAGGAGCACAGCTGTAGACAGAAGCTCTCTTGGTACATGTGTGTGTGTGGGTGAGGCGGTTTCATGACTAGGCCTGAATGGAGAGAACAAGTGATGGAGATGCAACTGGTGCTGGAGACTATGAGACAGAAACTCACTCTGTCCATTCTGTATATTATCTCTCTATGTACAGTCATTTTTATATTGTTGAAGTGAAATAGACTTGTTGACATGCCTTACCCCGACAATCAATATCACCTTCATTGAACACAGAGTTTCATTCTTAACCATGGGAACCTATTCTGCATCAGTGACGGGGCTCTAAACTAACTTTTTCTCCATCCTCCCGGAACCGTCCCGAAATGAATGCACTGTCCCAAATTTAAAATCTTTGTTTTTCTACAATATCATTAGTTAATCATTCAAAGTGACCTTTAACATAAATCGAACATCAAAAATGATTTATTATTGTTCGTAAATTTACAATATATCCAAAACTTTTTTTTTATTTAAAAAAGTAATTTTATTGGGGTTTTTTATTTATAATTTGCATGTTTGTTTTGATTTCGGTGTCAACAATGCAGCTAAGTTAAATTAAAATATTTTTTATGTGTAAAACGTAGCATTTGGTCAAAAAACAAGATTTTTGCATATGGGCCCCCAAAAAGCTAGAACCGGCCCTGTTGGAGGAGCTGCTGGACAAGATGCTCCTGTCACGGGGAGAGGAGCAGCATGATGCCACGGACAAAATGAGATGGAGAGATCTCATTGCAGCTTTATTACATATAGGGGATGAAGAGGAGTAAGTAAGTTAATACGTGGTTAACATAAGTAACATGATTTAAGCTGTTGCAGAGTTTTGACTCCTCATAGTTAACGTAACGTTATCGTCGGACGACGAGACGTCCTAAGCTTGAGCCCTGATCAGTGATAAAAAACATTCTTAAGTCAAGGTTCACTTCCTAGCTCCTTTAAGAGTTTTCTACCATATCTACTGACTTATGACAAAAAAAGTGCACTCTGCTAATTCAACAAGGACCAGAAACATCCCTTATGTGGCCGGACTGTCTGAACATCTAGTCAGTCTCCAAGGCACAAGGAATCAGCACTTAACACAAACTATTCAACACCTTAAGATCTCTGCTGATTCACCCTGAAGACCAGCCCTAGCTTAGCTTAGTACAAACTGTTAGCCTAGCTCTGTTAAAAGTGAAAAACAATCACTTTTCAATAGCTCAACAGCTGTTTAATGTACATGCTGTATAACTTGTCAAACACACAAATGTATGTTTTTTAACATCACGCTGAATGCACATTGATATTGGGAGAAGTTAGCTTTTTTTCTTCTGCTGGGTGTAGTGACTGTGTGCACTGCTGTTGTGACTAACCAAAAGCAAAGTGACTCTGCTAGATAACAAGACACAACATGTAAATAAGTTTGTTTTGGGTTTGTCGGAAGGCTTGCAGTTTTGGTGGAGCTACACTGACAGATTCCCTCGCCTCCCAGACTTTGTGCTCAGCTAAGCTAACCATGTCGAAGATCTGCCGATTGTGGTTTTACTGGCAAACACGCTCTCTTTCCAAAATGCAGGGGTGCTCCTTTAATGCTTTAGGCTAAATATCGTCCAGTTATTATTTATAATGACAGTTTGTTATAAATATTGTATTATTGTTGACACCTTTGTTTGCAGTGCCTCTTGTTTTCATGCATATTCTGAATGTACTGATGTACGGTACTTGGCAGAGTTTATTCACTTGTCCTCCTCAGTCTGTCTACTTCCTCCTACACCGACTCCTCTCCTCTCCCCTTCCATCTTTCACCCTTATTTCTTTCCACTTCCTCCTCTCTCATCTTTCCCTCCCACAGACTGCAGGGTTTGCCTTAGCTCTCATATGCAAAGCTGTGTGTGTGTTCATGCAAAAGGGGAAATACACTCAGGCCTCCTGATGACATCTAACAAGTACACAGAAAACAAGATTTACATGGACAGAAAATGAAAATCACAAGAATAACTAGTCATTTAGGCGGTGCAGTGGGTCCAAAATAGTATGCAATAAGTTGAAATATAGCTGTGAGCTATAAGCGATCAACATATAGCCCTTTGCCAGGAATTATAGCTTTTTAATTTTAAAAATGCACTGAAGGCAGAGGGATATATCTGTAGCTGAAACTTCTCCAACTCTGAGAGCTACAGAGTGAAAAGTGACAAACAGGGAAACAGATTAAACAGATGGTAGAGGTGCAAAGGTGTTCAAATCGTCATGGCAACGGCATGCACACAGCAGTAGTGTCAAAACCAGTTACAGCACACAAATACAGTAAGTATTTATGTAACTCCAGCATGGTTCCTTAAACTTGGAGGCTGGTATTAGAGATCATTAGATTTGATATAAACCATGAAATGAAATGGTTGCAGTTGATCAGTGGGGTTAGCAAAGGATGTATACGTTGTTTGAAGGTTAACGTAAGGATCTATGAGGGACCCTAGGATCCATATGAAGTGGATTATATAATTCGGATAGAATTATTGGAGTAGATTTTAAGACTTTCTAATCACAGAGAAAATGCATTTACATGGACGATGGGGAAGTTTCATTTCTTTGCTAATATTAGACTAAAAATAGACATGAAAATATGATAAAAAAAATGTGTTAATGCGCTATTATCGCGTTAACTTTGACAGCCCTAATAATAATAAATAAATAAATACATATATTTAAGTAACATATTCCTCTAAAAGACCCCCGCCCCCAACACAGAATTTGAATAGTCTCAAACTACAGTGGACTTACTTGATACTATATAGCTGCAGTGCTATGTGCACAAAAAGTTAACGTATAGCCCTGCACACCTGACACCCACCCACTGCCTCAGTCTGTCAATTAGTACATTATGGCAGAGGAATTAACCAAATCAAATTAGTTCATTAATGCAATGACCTTCACACTCCAACCATCCAAGAGCAGAATTTGTGTAGTCACTACTACTACTACTACTACTACTGTTACACTAATCCAAGAGAAAGTGCCACTTCATACCACTTCAACACACAATGTAGGATAATGAACAAGCATTCAACTCTCATTTGACCCATTTTAGCCAGACTACTGTCATGGGTTAATCCCGGGTCATCACAGTTCCCATAAATCTGCTCCCCACACTTCACTGCTCAGTTATACTACAACTTGTATAAATCAGTCATACAAGTCTTTCAGTTCATTAAAAATAGTCGCTGGACTTCCTTTAAGTTGTTTGCTTATGAAAAGTTACAGCAACATCCTTCTCACTACAATCACATCCTCTGAGAGGGAGCAGATTTTGTTCCCTAAAATGCTGCCGTAATCCCATGATAACTAACCTTAGCATTTCAACCCCTCCTAAGGCCCCATGCCTTCTCTATCGTGTACCCACTTCCTCAGTGAATCGGCCATCTGGACACCAAACACTGAGGGAGTTAATGGATCTGCTGGGTTACATAAGACAGACAGGGCCTCGGCTTTCATTATTCACCAGGCGGGCAGTCCACTCCACACCATGAGATTATTTACACACAAACTCTTATAGTGTTACATTGTGTTGCGGGACAAACACAGAGCCAGGAGGAATGGCACCGAGGCCCATTAACTAATGGCTGCCTGCTGAGCCTGGAGGAGACAGTACCTACAGCAGATAAAGGAAATAAAGAGAGTAGAGACGCTTTCATGCATCCATGATGTCCTGGTTTCAAATCAAGCCTGGGACCTTTGGTGTGGGTCAGCCGTCCCCCAGCCTCTCTATCATCTTGTCTATGAACTGTCAAAAGTTTACACCCAGAGTGCTGCTGCTTGGCTGGGTTCCTGTAGTAGCTTTACGGATGCCTCTTACATTATTCTTGAGATAGATGTGATGTCAATGTAGAGAGATTACAGGAGGATGGTGGAATAAATGACACACTCCGTTACATGCTTTCAAAAGCCCGTTTGACATACAGTTAAAGGATAAGACTAACAATATTCTATAGTTTTATTACTGAAAAGAACCAAACCGACAATGCATGTATCTGCTACCAAGTATTGTGTGTGCATCGGAGTCTGAAGGAGGTTAAATAACGCTCCAAACTTATGCTAAATTTTGGCGAAGAAAAGCTGTCATCGCCATTTTCAAAGGGGTCCCTTGACCTCTGACCTCAAGATATGTGAATGTAAATGGGTTCTATGGGTACCCACGAGTCTCCCCTTTACAGACATGCCCACTTTATGATGATCACATGCAGTTTGGGGCAAGTCATAGTCAAGTCAGCACACTGACACACTGACAGCTGTTGTTGTCTGTTGGGCTGCAGTTTGTGATGTTTTGATTTGAGCATATTTTTGATGCTAAATGCAGTATCTGTGAGGGTTTCTGGACAATTATTTGTCATTGTTATGTGTTGTTAATTGATTTCCAATAATAAATATATACATACATTTGCATAAAGCAAGCATGTTTGCCCACACCCATGTTGATAAGAGTATTAAATACTTGACAAATCTCCCTTTAAGGTACATTTTGAACAGATCAAAAAATTGTGTGATTAATCGTGATTAATTGTGATTATATATTTTAATCGATAGTCAGCCCTAATAAAAACTACAGCGGACAGCTATAACTAGGGTTGGTACTCAAAACCTTTAAGGTATCGACCAAAATAACCCAGTTCCGAGTAATATTGAAACATCTACGCTTCCACAACAACACTGTCCCGCCACCGTGGGTCGGGGAGGCATTATCAGAGGTAACTGCCGTATGAGCGCAATACAGAGCGGGGGCGATTAGCTAGCCAGTGGGACACACACACACAGCTTCCATTCACATGATGGGTTACAAATAAAGTACTCTTTTGGTATCAGTATCACTTTAAGGGTACTGGTATTGTAATTTTTAAATGATACCCACTCATTGCTTTCTAGGGTTGTCCAATATTGAAATTCCCCAACTGACGATATTGCTTTGAGAAAACTGACATTTGTAAAGCCCTCCAGCTGATAACTGGTTGTGCAGGGAGAAGTTCACACCATAAATCAGCTCCATGCTGCTGACATCCAGCTGACAACATGCTATCCACCTAATGACTCACAAGAAACAGAAGCTATGGCAACTGTGAGAGTAGTTGAGGCCCATGCTCCCTCCTCCACACACGTACACACATCCAGGCTCCAGAGCAAGCTATGTATGGCCCAGTGTACGTTTTTTGGCAGACTGCTAGTGTTGTCCTACAGCCTCCCTGTCTGTGTCTCTGCTTCTCTCTGGTTACCTCCCATGGGACTGAGGAGGGATTCCCCCTCCCCACCAGCTGCTGTGCTCTAAGAGAGAAAACACACCGGCGGCTTCCACACACAGAGAGAGAGAGGATCACACATGAAACTAAAAATACTGTAAATTAAACCATGACAAAAGAATTGAGCATACTGCAGCCACATTTACCCTCCATTTGACTGACTTCTGGTCCCCGTTAATGCAACGATGCATGAAGACGCTACAAGAGGGGAGCTCCATTCTATATATATATATATATATATACAAGCCATGGCATTCATTAGTTGACACTAACAACGTGTCCAGTATTTATCAATTCATGAACGATTCCTCCCAGTTTCCCCATGAATATCTTTTTTGAGGACATAGATCCATCTGGCATTTTATGTTCTGTGACATTTACAACAAAAGTCCTTTAATAAGTGGATTGAACTGGATGGAAACATGTTGGCTGACACAGAGAGTGTGGGGCAATCAGAGAGGACTCTGAGAAGAAGACAGACAAAGCAGAAGTGAAGACTGAGTGAACAGGCAGCCCACATCCGCAGCACAGAGGAAATAAAACACACACACACACACACACACACACTCACACTCACACTCACACTCACGCTCACGCTCACGCTCACGCTCACACTCACGCTCACACTCACGCTCACACTCACACTCACACACTGCACCAACATACATGCACACAGTCTCATTTAATGACACAGAGCAGATGTAAACAACTGAGAGAAGGCTGCGGCCATATGTTGAGCTCAAACTGCACACGTGTGCACACACACAGACACACACAGAATCAGGGCTTGCTCAACCCGACCATTAACTGTCTGTACGGTGTAGTTTTGTACTTTCCAGCAGCTTAACCAGTGAGCTTTTCAGCAACCCACTTAAAACCAGGTCATGTGTTTAAAGGGGCAGCTTATTTACTGGATCACTCTTTAAATGTCATTTAAAAAAAAAACATAAACCACATGAGTTTTTCATGGGAAAGCTGATACTGATACTTTTACTTTTTATTTCTGTTTCCCTTGCAGCCACTAGCTGGTACAAGAAAAACTGGTGATTGTCTGGCAGTGCTGGAGTCTCTGTTCCCTCACAGACACAGAAGAGGATGGCTCGCTTCAGCAATGTGGGATTTCTACAGAACTGGACTGTGGTTGGACTGGCCCACTGCAGAGGGAACTAGTTGTTTTTACTAACATTAAGTTAAGAGTGTAAACCCATAAAAAATGGTTTCAATGTAAATTCAAGGAAGATGGAAAAAAAGGCTACAACCATGCTAGCAGATACAGTATGTAAGATATGTTAGTATGTATATGTCTACTATGTAGACATATACATGCGGGTATAATGTCTACTATGTTCACAATCAAGTTCTGTTTCATTCCTTCCTGACGGTCTCCTCCTTTTGTTGAGTTATCTCTTAGTGAAGACTCTGAATGACTTTCAGTTCCCTCTAGTAAGAAGTGTTTCAGTGTATATTTCTGGGGAGTTTATTGCAAACGGTGGAACAGAAGGAGTGAAGCGGTGATGTGCTGTTTGTTGACAAGGTTGGAGGCCGTCTTGGTGCAGACTACGGAGCCCCCGTATTATTATCATAAAGTATAGGTGCAACGTAACCCTCGGCAACACAAGCTAAAACAAAAACTGTCTGTACATTGTATCAACTGTTAACTGTTTCGCTTCGTTTGCCACGTATCTTAAAATTCTGGTAAACTTATCAGCTGGCTGAGACAAAGCAGCTCCTCCTCTCTACCAGCCGTAACGTTACCTTCAGGCGGTGAATCACATCATCAGAGGGAGGAGGACAGAGGACGGGAGAAAGGACTGACTGATGTCTGTGTTCTTCAGTCTTTATAAACTTCACTCAGGAATATTTTTTATTTTATTGACATGTTAGATTTGTATCCAGTGAGATATAGTTTATATAGTGACTGTTGTGAACATTAGGCTATTGTTGCTGCTCTAGAAACAATATTTAGCCTAGTTATATTAAAAATATTCAATTCTAATCCAGTTCTGAATTTAAAGACAACCAGGCTGACATCGGAAATGTATAGATAATATGCACACTTCAATGTTTTTATTTATTTATCGCAAGTCATATCATCATCGCAATATTGAGCAATGTTATCGCACATTGCAGATTTTCCTCATATCGTGCAGGCCTAATGGGAATGTCATTAGTCTGCAGGTGTTTGGTCAAAAACCAAAGTACTGGAAGAATGGGAACTTTGACCTGATGATGGCATGAGCCAGAGGATCACCAAAGTTATTATAATTCATCCTGTTATGGACCTGAATGTCTGAACCAAATCATGACAATCCATGCTATAGTTGTTAAGACATTTCACTCAAAACCACACATGACAGCCTCATAGTAGTGCAAAAGGTCTCAGGATACATAATCTGGAGACCCTGGATATCTGGAACTAATTTCATGGCAATCCATCCAATATTTGCCAACATATCTCAGTCTGGACCAAAGAACTGGACTGACTGACTGACCAACATTGCCCTCCCTAGTACCAAGACGCTAACATGGCTAAAATGTCCCACAACTGCACACAAACTCCCATGACAACAGCAACAACCTGCCAAGAAGAGATACAGTCTACCATCCCTGTCGCAGCACATCAGTGAGGAGGTAAGGAAACAGATGACAGCATTAGACAATTGTTTTATCCACTGGGCTAGATTAGTCTCAAAACAGCATCAAATGTGGATCATAATACGCACAATCACCTCCCTAAACCTTATTAAATAAAGTCACAAAGAGGGAGGAAGACAGAAATACCATTTACTAGCTATCTGCTAGCATCCATCTGATGCAGGTGCTCTGGTAATGACAGCCCTGTCTCTTGGTTAGCTATTCTAGGAGTTGTCATAACTGTATTCTGCACCATGTTTTGGTTTCTTTGCACCAAAATAAACTCTCAGCCGTAGCGTACAGAGCTGGAGCCAGGAGACTCGTTCACAATTTGAATCCAGTGTAACTGTAGTGAATCCAAGCTAACCACAGCTGGCGTCCTTCACAAAGGAGAACTCTACAAAGTCTTTAATCTATACTACTGGAGTCCTTAGTCCTTAGCAACAGCTGGACTTTCTCTATGTCTTTGTGCCTGAGAAGCAACAGGAGGAAATACACAGGAATTTAGGGATTTGTGTTTTTAAACAGTGAATAATGACGATAACAGAGCTACTGGCATGGCATTAAAACTGCTTAACCTAAACAACAAAAACCAAAGGACCAAAGTGACTTTAAATCACTACGGACAATGAAGTATTTCCCTTAAATCTGAAGAAATTAAATGTTTTCCAGAATGGGCCCCTGGGTGTAGACTGATGGAAAATAATTAAGCCTTTCTAAATTCAATCTATGGAATAACTAAGGCTTTCAAATTTAAGGCCAGCATCAGGTCTGTAGCTCTCATTGTAAGCCATCTTACAGGAACATGCTATGGAAATATCCCTTACACACACGTCCCTTTCTCATTCATTATTTCTTGAAGTCAGCTGCTGGCCTTCTCAGTAGTGGTATGGAGTGCGTGTCCTGGCTGTCCAGCTCCCCTCCAGCTCTCAACAACAAGCTCTTGTCTCTCACATTCCCAGAGGTCATAACGAGACTGAAGGTCAACTTATTAACTATGTGCCCGTGCAACAACATTTCCATTGCTTCTGCTACTGAACAAACTAAAACTGCACTTACATGAGCTGCTGTTGGTCCCAACAATGCTTTTTTAATAAGTAAGGAGTAAGAACACAATATCTACTTTATTACTAAGAGAGATGTCCCGATCCCAATCCCAGTTCTTTAATATTGAGTATAGCTGATATTTTCATTTTCTACAGTGCTCACTTAGTAGGCCTCTATTAAAATTAGAAAAGCAATTTCAATCCATGGAGAGGAGACACAGTGTGGATCTGGTTAGGAGGTCTGGATGGATATGGACAACATGAACACAATGCTTAAGTTCAAATGCAGTTTTCACCTCGCAGCAAATACAAGGTGCAGTGCACCAGAAGAATTTTACTGACAAACAAGCAAAGGGGAGCTTCTTTTATTGCTTTTTAACCAAAAGCATCTCTGCTTGCATTACTCCCTGACCTATCATCAACTGAGACTGCTGGCTGCTTTCTTTTTCATGTTATTCTGCGTGCTGTACACTTCACACACTCAATTTATTTTTACAGCAGACTGGGCTTTATATACCAGGCTGGCAACAAGTTATCAGGTCCTTAAAATGTCCTTCAAGCAAACTAGGTCAACGACATGTCAACCTCACTACAAAAGTAGGCATGGCTGTCAGATTGTTTCAGAAAGTCATAGAAATTGTAGGACACAGCTTCCCTCAAGTCTGCTGTTGGACAGGGGGTTTCTAATGTTATTAGATTATCTGACAAGCACTTCATCTGAAGTATACTGAGGCCTTAAAGAGGTACTGCACACTTTGTGTGTGTGGTGTTTTTTGAGCTATAAATTAGGGCTGGCAATCGACGAAAATATGTAATCACGATTAATCGCATGATTGTTCATAGTTAATCGCGATATCTTAAATTAATCGCACATTATTTACCTGTTCAAAATGTACCTTAAAGGGAGATTTGTCAAGTATTATCAACATGGGAGTGGGCAAATATGCTGCTTTATGCAAATGCATATATTTATGATTGGAAATCAATTAACAACACAAAACAATGACAAATATTGTCCAGAAACTCTCACAGGTACTGCATTTAGCATAAAAACATATGTTCAAATCATAACATGGCAAACTGCAGCCCAACAGGCAACAACAGCTGTCAGTGTGTCAGTGTGCTGACTTGACTATGACTTGACCCAAACTGCATGTGATTATCATAAAGTGGGCATGTCTGTAAAGGGGAGACTCGTGGGTATCCATAGAACCTATTTTCATTCACATATCTTGAGGTCAGAGGTCAAGGTACCCCTTTGAAAATGGCCATGACAGTTTTTTTTTGCCAAAATTTAGTGTAAGTTTTGAGCGTTATTTAGCCTCCTTCACGACAAGCTAGTATGATATGGTTGGTACCAATGTATTCCTTAGGTTTTTCTAGTTTAATTTGATACCAGTATCTTCACTCTAGCTTTAAAACTGAGCCCGCTACAACCTAAGAAATCGCAAGTTGCGTTAATGTGTTGTCACATGTCATTAATGTGTTAATGTGTCATTTTAAGGAACATTTTGAACAGATAAAAAATGTGTGATTAATTTGTGATTGATCGCGATTCAATATTTTAATCGATTAACAGTCCTGAATACAATACAAAAGTCATGAAACAAATACCACCTTTATGAAGATATTGAATTTCTGTCAGCGGTTTTGATTCATCTCTATTGTAATTTTTGTAGAGCTGTCGTAAGCAAAACATCTTACTACAATAACAATTTTCTTTTCTACATTATATATGTCATTTTGCTCACCTATGTGGGACACTGGACAAAACTGACCACATTCCATATTTATACATTAATTTAAAGATGTACAATTTTGGCACCAAAAATGGCTTGTTTCATCGCTTCCATCCAGTAACATCCAGTGTTGGTCAACCTAATTATTAAAGCAACAGCCCCCCGGGTGGGCTGTGTATATTCACTTGTGGGTCCACAAGGTGCACACAACATACAATAGCTGGGCTTTGTTCCCTTCAAGCGCTCTGAGCTACCGGGAAACACTCTGGGGGAGGCAGCCAAGTCTCCTCCTTTGTGTGTGCGCGTGTGTGTGTGCATGTGTGTGCGTGAACCTTTGACCTTCCTGAGGGAAGCTGCTCCAGTGGGGAAGACGGGGGGGCTGGTGTTATCATAATCACTGCTGGGCCTCTTATCCCAGTTCAACCACCATATTCATGTCTTTCTTTAATATCCTGCCCGCTATAACTCACTCTGGATATGAGACGAGCTGCGTCTTTACTTGTGCAAATGCCTGGTTGAAACTTAAATATGAAAATGAGCCTGAAAAAAAACAGCAGTCCAGCATCGGCCTATAAATAATGATACATGGAGAAAACAATAATTTCTGATTTGTTTATCCTAATTATTGACTGTATGACCAGTTCAACTTTGGGCTGATTGGTTGGTTCAACTTCTAGTCCCTCTAGTGCATGTTGTTGCTAAAAGGGTTGTAATTACTTTATCTAAATTTTAATAAAAGGCAGTAATATAAAATCCATGTTTTGCTGCTTAGTTGTGAGAAGGTCTTCTACTTTGATATGACAAATAATTGATTACATCACATGAGCAGGAAATCCTGTTTACACTTCCTTTTTCCATGGACTTGTGACACCGAGAAGGTCACGATCTGAGGCCTCCCAAAGTTGACTCATCGTTCAATATTTAGGCAAAATTCCTTCATGAAATTAATTGAAAATCTGTGGTAAGTTAACTTTTCATTTTCATCATTAAAATCAGTTTAGATGTCATACGTTTTTTGTAAAATGGTAAAATTAAGTTCTTGACATATGGCAACTATATGCTAATATGGAAGTGATCGGTGTTCTTTCGACCTTATGACTGTAATAGACTTCCATAGGACTAGGCTATTTTGAGACTATGTTTACAACTTTTGATAACATTTAATAAGGGAAAAACATATTTTTATTTAGATTTTGTAATTGTACCGTGTATCTGGATTATAAATTAGACCACTGGCTGCTGGGGAAAAGAAAAGAGGGCTAAATTTTGGTGAAGAAAAGCTGTCATGGCCATTTTCAAAGGAGTCCTTTGACCTCTGACCTCCAGATATGTGAATGAAAATGGGTTCTATGGATGCCCATGAGTCTCCTCTTTACAGACATGCCCACTTTATGATAATCACATGCAGTTTGGGGCAAAAAACATAAATTATGCATAAATTGGGTATGACTGTAAAGCTGAGACTCAATTGAGTTCAACTGTAT
>CAKAKR010051088.1:0-20968 GCA_916700685.1 Adelosebastes latens | reverse complement strand
TCTTATCAACATGGGAGTGGGCAAATATGTGTCTTTATGCAAATGTATGTATATATTTTTTATTGGAAATCAATTAATAACACAACATATTGTCCAGAAACCCTCACAGGTACTGCATTTAGCATAAAAAATCAAATCATAAAATGGCAAACTGCAGCCCAACAGGCAACAACAGCTGTCAGTGTGTCAGTGTGCTGACTTGACTATGACTTGCCCCAAACTGCATGTGATTATCATAAAGTGGGCATGTCTGTAAAGGGGAGACTCTTGGGTACCCATAGAACCCATTTTCATTCACATATCTTCAGGTCAGAGGTCAAGGGACCCCTTTGAAAATGGCCATGGCAGTTTTTCCTCGCCAAAATTTTGTGTGAGCTTGGAGCGCTACTTAGCCTCCTTAGCGACAAGTCAGTATGACATGGTTGGTACCAGTGGATTCCTCGGGTTTTCTAGTTTCACATGATAGTTGATATTCAGTATCTTAACTGTAGCTTTAAAACTGAGCCCGCTACAACCTAAAAATCGCAAGTTGTGTTAATGCATTAAAGAAGTTAGTGGCATTAAAACTAATTTGCATAAACAAGTTAACTTTGACATTTGACATTGTCATTGACATTGACATTGACTATTATTGACTGATTAATTGATAATGGAAATAATAATTATTTGCAGGGGTTTATCAAGTTTGATAATTGATGAATCATTTTAAGTAATTTTTTTAAAGCAAAAACTGATAAAGATTCACTGGTTCCAGCTTCTCAAATTAAATATTTACTGCTCTTCTATAATAGTAAAGTTGAATATCTTCTTTTGGGCAAAACAGGCAGTTTGAATATGTCAATTTGGGCATTAGGAACTATTTTATTATTAACAAGAAGATAATTAGCAGATGAATTAATAATTTAAATAATTGTTGCACTACTTACAGAGCAAATATTATTATATATAGCCATTAAAAACTCATCCATCAAACTCTTATTTACAAATATTTCCCTGCTTTTCTGTGTCTCATATCGTTGTGAATTTGGGGTTTTGGACTGTGTGATCGGACAAAACAAGTTATATCTCTTAATATAAATAATTGAAAGATCTATCATGAAATAGTTTTTAGCTATAGCTCTAGTGTAAAATAGAAATAAACTAAAAGAGGAAAATTCACAGCAGCATGTTCACAAATTTAAAACCTGTTCAGTTTTCTCTAAATAAAGCTGGAGCAGCTCCAACCAGAGAGCTGCTGCTTGAATCATATTTGGCTGACCTCCTTCAGAGAACATACAGTAAAAGCACTTTTATATAAGTTTCCTCTGATCTTCTGATGAAGGAAACTAAAATCCCTCCTGAGTCTGTAACTAGTGGTTTCCACTGTTGTCTTTAGCTGTGTAAGGACACAGATTGTTAGGTAACAGCCCCAGAATAACCTCACAGATAAATCTGGCCTGGTGCAGCCTGGGCAGTCCGCATGGCTCTCATTATGTTGGGGTTTCCTGGCTCGCTGGTCACACCCTTCTGATGACATCAGAAACCACGCCCTTCTTTCCTCCAGAGTGGGCCACATGACAAAGTGTTTGTCTATGATTTCACTTGTCCTTACCTTGGCTTTCCATAGAAGGTTCTCAGATATATTTTGTCTTTTTCCATATAAAGTGTCACACTTCTGTTCAAATGTGTTGAATCAGCGGTTATATTAATGTTCTTCTTCTTTCGTTCAACAATAACTATTCCAAAAGAGATAAAAAAAAAAAAACAGTATAATTTAGACACCAAATGTTTTATTTACATGTGAAATAGTTTTTTCCCCAAAAGAAGAAAAATGAAATGATTCAAACTTCCATGTAGTGGATGTCCCCACAGTGTTGCATGATGGTAGAATACGGTTGAACTTAGATGATGAATTAGTTTTCCAGTTCAGAAAAGCGGCAGTGAGCCTCGATCATTATTGAACCACAACGGGTCAACTGGGCTCTAGATATTGAGTTAGTCCCTCTGCAGTCTACTCTAGTGGTTAGATTGAAGAGGTTTAAAGCCGTTTATCTCCAGTGCGATGCGAAAATGTGGTGCGAGATGAAGGAATGGGTGACAACTATGAACACTGGGTCTGGTGAGAATTATCCGTGTTGCCGTGTTCCATTTTCGTCAATGAGGCCCAGTGAGTCTCCTATTAAATAGTGCCTTGTCCACTCCACACAACAAAAACCTATCCAGACAGAGAATGTCTAAGGGGCTAATGTTAACTAACTAACTCACTACACACATTTTTTCATTGAAGGTCAAAGTTGGTCTTACTATAATCATCCCTCCTCGTCTCTCGTCTGTGTTTCTGACCACAGCAAGCGTCCAGACCCACTTTCTTTGCCAGAAAGTTTGAGGCCAGCGTCAGTCAGGAGATCATCAACCAGCTGGACTCCTACCTGTTTGGATCGTATGCCTCAGGCACCCCGGGCCTCCAGGCCTACTGGGAAAACATCTATGAGCAGGAGACGGACGGCCCTGCCCGCCTATCAGACTCTACGCTCAGCCACTACCACGCCTTCGCTCGTATGGGACTGTCACGCGCCGCCAGTTCGCTGCAGGGCCATCCCAATGACAACAGCTGCAGGTAAAAGCATTCAGATGTTAGTTTATTAAGAGCTGTTAAGTGGGTGAGCCAGTTATGTGTAACTGCCATACTATATCTTAGTACATCCGTGGTACCAGGTGGTTCTTGAGGGGGTCCCAGAAGATCTTTATTGAGTCTAAAAGGTCTTAGAAGAAGTTCCTGCATTGAAAGGATTTGGGGGGTCCGTAATGTGGTAAATGAGCTCTAGTGGTTTTTAAGGGGGTAGACAGGCTACAAGAGTTCTTCATGATGGTCCAAGAGGTTCATAATAATGAAGAGATGCTTGGAGGCATACCAGGGGTTCTTGATGAGTTTCGGGGGTTCATGGGTGTTCCAGGAGTTTGTGTATTGGGTGCACAAGTTGATTTCAGTTTGAACAATCTCACTGATCCCAGTTAGAGTGCATAAGTTCTGTTCAATTCTAAATCAAGTAGACTCTTCCCACGCGGCCCCCTGAGACAGAACCATAAATTAAATGGTGGTCGTAGACATGCTGTCACGCTGAACCTGTTTGGTTCTTTTCAAACAATAACTTGAATGTTTGCCCATTTGGTTTGTATTATATGGGTTGGTTTACAAGCTGTCCTGTTGTAGACCAAACAACTAGACCAAAACTTCCTGAAAAGTGGGTCCTTGGTCCGGTTCCACGTGATTTCTGCTGCAGTTTGTTTGATCTGTAAAAGCAAAGCAGACAAAACCACATTATTTAGTGATGGTAGATATGTGATATTAGCACAAATTCAAAAGAAACTGCAGTTAAATTCAGCTGCTGATTGTGAATTGTCAAGAAAACAACCTCTTGAGTGATATGTGAAAGCGGTGTGTACATTTCATTTGGTAGTCAGTATGATACAAGACACCTCTTTTTTTCCTCGTTTGCCACTATTTAAGGCATGAAGTCCTGAGGCCTGTACTACGAAGCAGGATTTGGGGTTAGCGGGGTAACTTCAGGGTTTTCGGTCCTACGACGGTGGTTCACATCTTACCGGGGTAGATCGCCATGGTAACTGATGCTGAACGGCTAACCTGCTCCAGAGCAGGTTATGTTCCAGATAAGAGATCAATTCGTATAAAAGCACCGCCTACTGACCAATAAGAGCTCGGTGTGCAGATCGTATGATAATATTACACAAAGACGAAGAAGTTTAAGTTATAATCCATACTAAAAGCAACTCAGTTTAAACTGACAAATGCAGGCAGGACAGCTGGCTGTATGCTGTGGGTGATTACCGCTTTGAATTATGTGTTTATATTTCTTTTTTTATTTGCTCTCAAGTCCGTTTCACACCGCCGGAGTCGGGGACGCAGCTGAAAGAAGGCTGAAATAGTCATACGTGCCACAACATTGTAAAATGCCATAATGTGATAAGTGTAATCTAATCATCCAGTATACTCTGAAAGCTATTTATATTTCACTGCCCCATCTAGACGACTATATCTGACTTTTCAGTCTTCTGTTAAATTAATAAATCTGTTAATTTACGAACTCACACATCTGCATTTTTTTCTTTTGGCAGCTGACGTTCCTGCATTTGGCAGCTTCAACTGTTTCTTTTAGTCTGGATTATGTGTTTAACTTCTTCGTATTAGTCTAATATTATAGTTAGCTCGTCCTTTGTAAAATGTGCTGCTCTGCTGACAGTAGACTTGACCATGTTTGTTATTGGTCAGATACTGCAAACACCGGGCGTTTATGTGAACGGCCATAGCCACACTGAGAAACCCTGGGTTGGTTTACCGAGTTGATAACCACCTTTGTAGGACCGCTTAGCGGTTCGCGGTTGTTAAGCCAGATAACAAGAAGACACCCTGAGTATGTTGAACTCGCTTCGCAGTACAGGCCTCAGTTGCCTTCTCGATTATTAATTATCAGATTTGTGGAATCGGAGAAGATAAATAAACACCTGGGTTGTGATGATGATGACCGTCGCCAAAACTGTCCATTCAGTGAGTTACCTGTCTGTCACAGCTCTTGGTTTGTTTGTAATTAGTCAGTGTGAACAGGAAACGGACCAGAACTAAGGCAACAATGGATCATTTTCGAATTGGTTTGGACCAAATGAAGCGAACTAAAGGTGTGAGAACAAAATTCTGTGCTAGAATTGTTTCTGTTAAAAGCCAGTATAGATCTCATGTACAGTCAATAGGTTGCTTTGTATAAGTCATTTATTCGTTGGGTCAGTAAATTCAGGCTGAGAGAAGAACTGCACAATCACTGTCTGAGGGGAGCGAGGAGGACTGCCAGATGAAATGCGTCTTTCCGCTAAACTCCCCACCACTGGTGTTTGTGAGTCCAAATTAAATATAAAGATACCGGCAGCTTGTCCTGGGGTACAATCAGGCTACAGTGTCAGCACAGACTGGATTTTTCCAGCAGTATGTGTGTGTGTGGGGGGTGGAGACCCGCAGTAGGTACAAGGAGGTACTTGTTGAAGGGAGTTCGGGTGGGGATTGGTGGCTAGAATGGGTGGGGGCATCATTATGGGAAGTGTGTGTGAAGGGGAAGACGAGGGTGGGGGGGTTGAAACAGGACTAGTCTGTTCCCTTTAACCTGCATCAACATCTCGGACCACATACACACCTAATATGGATGCATTTGAAACATGGTTCCATCCACATTAGTACTTTGTGATTGTTTCTTTGCAAGTTTTTAACGACACTTAAATCATAAACAAGCAGACGGTGACATTTTTTCTTTTTCTTGCTTTGGAAAACTGTGCATTACTGCAGACAACTAGTGAGCAGTGTGTTTGTATGGAGTTAATGCTTTAACAAACAGGGTCTGTCCTGCTTTTGCTACATCCAGTCGTCTCTGACTATCTGTGATCATTTATTTTATGCTTCAGTACAGCTGATCAGGTGCTACAGGTGTTGTTGTTAATATGTCGTTGTGTTTCTTTTGTCAGACTGCTTCACCAGTTTAAAAAGTGATTTGATCGAGTGGTAGCTCATTGCTATCCAAGGCTCGGGGTAATTACTGGGCATAGTGTCTCAAAGTGCAGCCCGCGGGTCAATGGCAGCCCTAAGTGCGGTCCCTGACGTGATATGAAATGTGTGTATTATATTTTAATCATCATTTCAATACTTTCATAATACTTACTGGTTGCATGGCAACTACTGTAGTTGCACTTCACGAGTGTCGTGGGCATTACGTTCTGTCATCAATGCTAGTGCTGTTAGCTAAAGTTAGAGATTTTGATGGACAAATCGGCGGTTTAATGTGGAAGTGAGATGGAAAAGATATTTTATGTGTGCGCTTTTCCTGTGCAGCCCTCAATCATATGCTGGCCCCCTAAAATGGCCCTCAGTCATCAAAACTTTAAAAAACCCTGGTATAGTATGCCATAGAAATGTCATAAAAAATGTCATTATATCCATAAAATTGTTATTAAAACTTTCATTTAAAAAGTCATAGTATAGTATGCCATAAAAAAATATAAAAATAATGATATAGTATGTCATGAAGAATATAATTAAAGTGACATAGTATCCTTGAAAATGTGATTAAAAAAAGGTCATAACAAAAGTTGGAATATAGCATGCCATGAAAAATGTCGTACTATCCATGAAAATGTTACAAAATGTTATAGTATGCCATAAAAATGCCACAAAAAAATCATAGTATACTATGTCATTAAAAAAATCCTAAAAAATATATAATAATAATATATTATATTATTATACAATATATAATATGTAATAAAAAGTAATAAAATAGTAGCAATATAGTAAGCCATGTATAGTTTGCATACAAAATGTCATGAAAACGTTATAGCCTAGTATGTCATAAAAATGTCATAGTATAGCATGCTATAAAAATGTAAAAGAAATATCACAGTATAGTATGACGTTTAAAATGTTATAAAAAAATCATAGTATAAAATGTCATTAAAATGTCACAAAAATGTCATAGTATAGTACGTTATAAAAGAATGTCATACTATAGTATGTTATAAAACAGCACAAAATAGTCATAGGATAGTATGTCAAAAATGTCAATTAAATCATTGTATGCTATAAAAATGTCATAGTATAGAATGCCATAAAAATTTCCCAAAAGGTCATTAAAAATGTCATAGTATAGTTTAAATGTAAAAAAAAAAAATCATACTATAGAATGTCATAAAAAATGTCAGTATGACAAACAATATTTATAGAAAAAATGTCACAGTATAGTCATAAAAAATCATAGTATGGTATGCCATAAAATGTAAAAATAAATGTTATCTTAAAATATGTCATAAAAAGTCGTAAAAAAGGTAATTTTGATGTTTATCAGATAGAATATTTATCATGTTATCAATAACCTTAATTTAATGTGGATGAAAAGACAACACAGAGAGAAAAGATGTATTTCCACTCTTATGCAGACATGGTCTCAGTACAGTATGTATGTGTCTCTCTCAGATTCATAGCCATGAACCACCCAGTGTCGGTCCACCTCTACTTCCTCGCAGACCAGTTCCAGGGTTACCTGGTGAGTCACGTGGCCACTAACCGAGCCTCCACCCAGCTGGAGAGCCTGGAGACCTGGGTGACACCCAAAGACCACTTCACCCTGGCCAGCCCGACCCACCCCACCAACAGGCTGCAACATGTCCAGGTCAGACACACACACACTAATGTATTCATATGAACTTAAAATCAATTCTTAAATCACCCATAAGCAACTATTGCCAGATACCCCTGAGCTGACTGATAAACTGTGCATCCCTGCAATCTAAGAGTCAGTCCGAAAAGAGTGATCCTGACTCTTCCTGTTCTTCAGGTTGGGGCAGACTGGGATCCTAAGGAGCGTCTCTTCAGAAACTGGGGGGGCCTGCTGGGGCCCAAGGACGAGCCAGTGGCTGTGCAGCGCTGGAGTCGAAGCCAGAGCAACTTGACGGCCACTGTGGTGTGGATCGACCCCACCAACGTCATCGCCGCCACTTACGACATCCTGGTGGACGCCTCCGCTGAGGTCACCCACTATAGGCCACCGCTCACCCCGCCCCTGAGGCCCGGCTTGTGGACGCTGAGGGTGCTGCACCACTGGAACCCGTTGGGTCAAACCAGCTTCATCGTGGCTCCGATAGAGTTCCACCGACAGCAGCCCTTACAGCAAGGTGAGTGATCCAAATGGCGTCACTGTGTTTACATGCACACAAGAAAAAGGATTACTGCGAGTAATCAGGTTCAGGCAGGAAAGAACAGAATACAAAGTACTGGAGTTGAACATTTTAATCATCTTCCATCACAGTATACGTTCATTTTACGAAAAAAAAGTCATAGTATAGCATGTCGAAAAATTTTAAGAAAAAAAGTCATAGTATAGCATGTTGAAAAATTCATGAAAAAAGTCATATTATAGTATGTCGGAAAGTTTTATGAAAAAAAGTCATTATAGTATGTCGAAAAATTTTATGATAAAAGTCATAGTATAGTGTCGAAAAATGTATGAAAAAAAAGTCATAGTATAGTATGCCCAAAAAAACTCATAACATAGTATGTTGAAAATAATTATAGTATAGCATGTCGAAAAAACTCATACTAGTGTCGAAAAAAGCGATATTATAGTATGTAAAAAAAAAAAGTCAACATATATATATGACATACAAATGACAGACAATTATTAAGAAAATGAGAGTATAATATGCCATGCAAATTGTCATAGAGGTTCGAGGTTCAAGGATAATTTATTGTCATTCTGCGACAAAGGGTTGCACAATGAAATGCATTAGTAGCCTAGTCCATTTTTGCTACACAAGAAAAACATGACAAATCAAAACAAAAACAGTAGTGCATTCCTGTAGTACATTTTTTTAATTTGCTTGAGGAGGAATGTAAACGGAAGCAACAAAAACACTGGTGAATTCTCTAGGTAGATAATATCGCTGGCATCTTAACATTAAAATTTCGACATCAGGAAAACATTGTTTATCAACTTTGACCATGTTTAAGCACCAAACATCTTTGAATGAAACACAGAGTCCACATCCTCTGGTCCCACCGGAGACCTGCGATCTATCCTTCAGTCCGCCCATCAAGTGCAGCTTGATCCAAAATACCACGATGGAGTAAGGTCTCTGTAAAGTAAAAACATGTCAAGAATAAGACCAAAGAAAATTCCTAGTGTATACCTGTTACACCTGGCAATAAACACGATTCTGATTCTGATTCTGATTCTGATAAGCAATAGTATAGTATGTTGAAAAGAGTGATAAAACATATTACAGTATGTCGAAAAAAAGTCACAGTATTGTATGTAAAAAAAAAAATGAATAAAAATCATAATATAGTATGTAAAAAAAAGTCAGAGTATGTCGAAATAATTCATAGTATATTGTGTCAAAAAGAAAATTCAAAAGTCATAGTATAGTATGCTGAAAAAAGTCATAGTATAGTATGTCGAAATAATTCAAAGTATATTGTGTCAAAAAGAAAATTCAAAACTCATAGTATAGTATGCTGAAAAAAGTCATAGTATAGTTTGTCGAAAAATGTTATGAAAAAAGTCACAGTATAGTATGTCAAAAAAACATTTAAAAGTCATAGTATGTCGAAAAAAGTCAGCGTATAGTATGTCGAATTTTTTTTTTTTTTAAAAAGTCATTGTATAGTATGTCGAAAAAAGTGATAAAAAGTAATTGTATGGTATGTCATAAAGTCATAGTAGTAGGTCATTTAAGGCAAAAAAATAACTGTATTTCAACATTTTAAATAGAATTAGGGATGACCTGAGTCAGGCACATTTTAATGGATGTGTGAACGTGAAATGTCCTGACACCCTAGATTCTCCCAATTAAACTTTCATCCATATCATAGAAGTAATTTAAGCGTTTCGAATCAGGACTTTCAGTATTTGGATCACGTAGCTCGTGAAAAATAAGGTATATTTAATCAACATTTAAGTAAACATAAGCGGTCTGTATCGGCAGATATTCAATATCAAAGGACTCAGATCAGGATCAGGGCATCTCTAATTATAGTATATCAGTGGATTGCAAATGGAAATTCAATTTAGAGAGCTTTTTGACGTTAAGAAAATAAAAAAAAAATCTTATACAGATTCCACTAATTTGTATTTTCTGGAAGCATTGTTTGTGAAGTGACATAAACTACTGTTTCCATATTACTACTATTTTGTTCAAAGAGTCAGTGGTTTGAGTATCAACCTGCAGAAACTGTCATGGAAACACCTGTTGAAATGTTATTCAAGAGCTTTGAGGGGCCACGGTAGTTTGTATGTCAATAGCAGATCTAATACTTAAATTACACACACACACAGCAGAGGCCCTCCTGTCACAGCTGTCAACACCATGCATACATATATTTATAGTGTCAGTATCCAGTCAGTCACTCTCGCACACACAGGGTCACCTCTATCCGAATTAGCCTCCCGTTTGATTTGTTTGACCTTTGATAACTACAGAGCTCTAAGTAAAGCCTGGTACATGAATAGACAGTGAGGTTTTATCGGCTGGTGTTATAAAGTGAAGGTGGCATGTGACGTGATCCGATCGGAGCGTGCGTTTGTGTTTTTACATGCACTTGTATTCATGCCTCTGTCACAGGTCACCTACAGAAGGTCCTTTAACAAAACTCACCACTGATATTTCCAGAATCCTCAAAGACTCTTCAAACCATCTGGATGAAAAAAACACAATAAAAAAAAGATGATATTTAAAACATTTCTGAAATAACTGTAATCAGAAATAATGTTTTGTATGAAAATATAAAATGTACCAAAAATATATGTATTAAACTGAGCAAACCAGCTATTATTTTTTACTTGGAAAACAGGGTCAAAATCTTTTTTATTTAGCAGCAGATGGAATATTTTTTTGCAGATGAACAAAAGCGTATTTGAGGATTCTGGAAATACCTTCAGAGCAGCAGTATGGTTTGTTAAATGACTTTTTGGGAAAATTGGTAGCCCCATTATGTTACTCCATGACTCGGTCACATAGACTTCTCAGCGCAAACCTTAAGGGAGATATGTTTTTTTACCTATTATCCGGCAGCAGTTTACATTTTCAAAAGGTATTTGCATGATGTCTGTCTGCCCGGGATGAGAACATCTTCACAAAATACTGGATTTAAACAGTTTTTTCCCCGGGCAAAGATGTTCTCATCCCCGGCAGACAGCAAACACTTGTGAGATCTCGAAAATACCCAGATAACAGGCAAAAAAATAACGTTTGTATTTCCCCCTTAAAGGGGAACACCACCTTAATTAAGAATTCCAATATGTTATTTCCATGGTCTCGGAAACTTCAATCAATGAATATTTGTGAACATGAGCTCCTCTGTCTCAAAGCCAGAAACCAGAGAAGTAATTCTCAAACTTGATATGTCGTTGAGTATAAAGTGTGGAGCTGCTCCATAGACAATGAATGGGAGACTGCTTTTGTTTTTGTGTTTGTTCTCCGTTTTATTCCCAAATGAGCTTTATTCTATTGTAGTGAAACATAAAATCTTCCCATATACTCCGAACATTCCTCTGGGTGCTCTAAGGCCCCGTCTACATGTACGCAGATATTTTTAAAAACGGATGTTTTGGCCTCTCGTCCACACGCAAACAGAGTTTTGGGTCACAAAAACAGATATTTTTGAAAACGCCGAGATTTTCCAAAACTCTGTTGCTTTGCGTAATGAGCATGCGCCAGAAACAATAACAAAGATGGCAGACTACCAGCTTTTTTACGTTTTGTCAGCACTGCTTGGACTAATTACTACTTCGCATTTGAACAATGTTACAGTCACAGGAGGCCACAGCAGGAAAAACATTAAATATGTCGAGGCCGAATGGTGATTGAATGTGCTTTTGGGCGATGGACATAAACCTGAATGACCTCCCTTTCCTCATTTATCATGTAAAGACAGTTGATGAGCAGAGTGATGACAGGAATCCCAGCCCCCCACCAACAATATCTGTTATCCAACTGACTGTAATGAAGCCAAAGGAAAGAAAAAAAAAATTCCTTGACCCATAACTAGTGATCTCACTGGTGGCAACATGTAAATATTGCGGCGAGCGTTTGGAGTCGTTTTTTTGTGTTTGAGTGTGGACGGAGATATTTTGTAAAACAAAGGTCGCGTGGACAGAATTATTTTTTACTTTTTTTTTAAATGGAAGGAAAAATATCCGTTTTTAAAAGTATCTGTATATATGTAGACAGGGCATCAGTGTCATCTAGAACGTCTGTCGCAGCTCCACCCTTTATACTTAATGACATCACAAATTTGAGTTTTGGCATTCTAGTTTCTGGGGAGAGAGTAATTCATGTTTACTAATATTTTTGGGACTTTCTTAGACCATAGGAATAACGTGAATTTTGAAAATAAGCATAGAAATGTATGTGACCGAGTCACGTACTAACATACAGGTTGCCAAGGTCACAAATGAGGCTGAATTGGATGCTTAACATGAAAACTAATAATTTTTTTATTCAAAGGTTATGCAAAGGCATTTTTTAGTGAATGGCTAAAAAGCTTCTGTCTATTCTGGAGGAGGGAAAAAAGGCTTTCCAAATCCACCTTTTCACCATTCTTCTTTCGTCTCCCCCACCTCCCATCTCCTCCTCACCTCTGGTCCTGGGATCCAGACGATGCTCTGCGGTTGCACGGCGGCCCAGACAGAAACTCCTACATGGAGCAGAGTTTCCACGGCTTGAACCCGGTGCTGCGGCTGCCGGTGAGCCTGGGCGCCGTTGAGGAGGCCGAGGCCAACTCTGGCCTGACGGGGGCACCGCTGCGTCGCTGGGTGGACCGACTGCTGGAGGGCCACTGGTCGGCCGCAGACGTCTGCTCGATGGGACCCAGCGTCTGTCCCGTCATGCAGCGCTGTCGTCTCACCGGCTGGAGCTCCGCCAGCCCCGACACCAAGTCTGAACTGAACCCGCCCAGAGGGGATGGACGGATCAGGTAGCAGACGGACGGACTGAGGGAGGACAAGAGGAACAAATGAAGGAAGGCATTGGGCTGATGTCCTGTTTGTGTCTGATATTTATTTATTTAAAGTTTGTGTAAAGTTAGAGTGAAAGGAAATTGATGAATCAAACTTTGGAGGCAGCGACGGGAAGAAGAACAAACTCAAACGTTGAGGAAAAAAATCTTCTCCTTCAGTCCTCATTCAGTCTGCTGCTCTCACTGTTGTTTGGGACAACAAAGCTGTGTATGTGTGTGTGTGTGCGTGTGTGTGTGTGTGTGTGTGTGCGTGCTTTGAAGCAGTGTGTGAGAAGAACTCTATACCTCTTGTTATGAGTGTTTCCCTTGGTCAAAGTATGCAAGTGTGTTTTACATGCCCAGATGTTGAAAACAGATGTGGTTGCTCATTCTTAGGCCTGTTATTGAGAAAAACTTTGATCAAGGCTTTCCTGAGATAAATTTAGTTTTTATAGTGGTCAGATTTATTTTATTTCAGACTGTTATCCCGAGATTACAATTTAATTTAAAGGTTGAAATATTTGAATGCAACTTCCTATGAAATGAAAACTGATAAAAAAATATAAAACATTTAGATGCCCAGGAAACGTTTTTAAAAAACAAAATTAGTTTTTTCTGGCAGCTGAAATTTCAACTCCGCTCAGGCATGAGGTGAAGCTAAAATCTAATTGGTGGATGCTATACAGGCACTTAGTGATGAAGACTATATAATTAGATATATAGTCTTCTTCAATTATTTTTAAAATTAAAAGTCAACAGTTAATTGGGGATGCACCAATACTTATATCGGATATCGGGCCGATACTGACTCAAATAGCTGCATCGGGTATTGTTGACAACGTGGCTGATCTATTCAGTTCAATTCTATGTTTAAATACTATATACATAATATAATGGAATTTTATTTCCTGTTTAAGTTTTGACTAATTTGTTGCTCACTTCCATGTTGATAAGAGTATTAAATACTTGACAAATCTCCCTTTAAGGTATATTTTGAACAGATAAATGTGTGATTGATTTGCGATTAATCGCGATTAATCATGGACAATCATGCAATTAGTTAAATATTTGAATCGATCGACAGCCCAAATTAAAAAGGTTTACACTTAAATTGTAATTCCTATTCATTTTTAAGATTTTTTACCAAGTTGTTGGTGTACAAATTATTATTTTAATAATAAATAATTCTGTAAAAAAAAATTAAAATGTTACATTAACAGCCTGATACACATAAAATAATGATCCCAGTCACTTCCACACAGTGAGGCATACAACTCAATAAACACTGGTATCGGATCGGTATTCGATCCGGTGGCCCAGGTATCGCTATCGGGACTGAAAAAGTCGGCTCGGTGCATCCCTACAGTTAATGCTTTGACTTGCTCACAGGGCTTTTTTTCAGCAGCAATTGTCACCGTGTACAATTGTTCCCTGAAAAAAGAATTTCTTGAAGATCAAACTTATCTTAAGATACTAAATTGAGATTACAACTTTCTGTGTAGGCTTAGAGGAACGACCTAAAACATGAATACAGCAGTCGATAATTTAGGTCTTTGAGAGAATGCCACACTTAAATCTTGGGATAACAGGCCTGAAACACTTAATAGGAACAATCTTTGTTTTCTTGAAATAACAAGATACTTCAGCTGTGATCCAGAGATAATGAGTCTAAAAAAGCCATCAGCAACTATAGACGTTCTCATACAGAGCCAGGCAGGTGTCAGGGGGAAATTCTGATAAATTATTCCCTCAAAATTGCTGATTTGTGCGCAGAATATATTTATTTTTTTCTTTAATTTGGTTGGTCTCTTGTCGGATGTTTAAAATGTGCAAAATAGAGACCACAGTTCACATTTCCTCTCCAACTACAGTCAGTGTTTGTTTCTTTTAACCAAACTAACAGTGGTGGAATAAGAACTCAGATCCTTTACTTTAAGTAAATGTAGTTATACAACATAAAAAAAACATTACAAGTAAGAGTTCTGCATTCAAACCCGTAAATTAAGTTGAAGTACAGAAGTAAAGTGCTCATTTTGTAGAATGGTCCCTTTTAGTGTGTCTTGGTGGAAACAGCATGTTAATGTGTAGTTGGTTGAGGTGGAGCTAACTTTAACTACTTTATATACTTTTGGATTGTTTAATCTATAAAAATTAGTCATATTTTATAAATTGCTGTTGTATTTTTATGTAAAATATGAAAAGTAACCAGTAACTATAGCTGTCGGATGGAGTGAAGTCAAAAGTACAATATTTGTTGTCAAGGTACTTTAGAATTGTACTTGAGTAAAGGTACTCGGTTTCTTTTCACCACTCGCAAACTACGTGTAAAGAACTTGTTGAAAGTTTTCTCCCTGACACTGAGCGGCTCTGTATTCTGGTGTGTTTGTTTGCCTGAGACGTCCGCTATGCTGGAACTCAGATCAAATTCACCTCCTCCTCTTATATTTTACACACGTTTTTAATCTGCTCTTTGCTGTAGAAACTGATGTGACTGTGTCAAAGCGAACAACTGCTACTAATTTATTCATAAGTTTATATAAAACACTTTTTTTTTTTAATCAGTGAATAATATTTGATATGCTGATATTTGCAGCAGGTGAGATTTGTTTATTGGACAAAAACATCTGCCTTTGTTTCTAAAGGCCTTCAAGTGTTTGTCAGGACTGATGTTTGTGTCGGTCAGTTTTGGGTGGCTAACTGGCCTCCTCTCCTCACTGCCCTTTGACTCATCTGCTCTCATTTCAAACTACTTTACAGCTTTACAGTGCTAAAGAACAGTTACATATTTTGTATTAATTTTTGGATGTTTTGATTGGACATTTGTGGGGCTGTCCATAACACTTACTATATTGTGCATTGATCTGCAAGACGTCAAAAATAAAATAGCAAATGGCCCTCAGCAGTTAGCAGAGCACAAGTTGGGCCTTAGAAACGCATTTTGTACTCTCTATAATGTCTGAGCACTGATTAAACGTATTTAATTTATAATATGAAAATAAATAAAAGCAGCAAATTTTCATATTTAAGAAGTTTTAAACAGCAAATAAGCTTATTACTTAAATTTTCTGTGATACTAATCAGCAGATTGTGTCATGGCGAGACATTTCAAAAGGTTTAAAAAATGTTAATGATACAGCACCAGTGATTTAATATATCTGCATTAATTTCAGATGGGAATAACAACAACAGGTTGATGGGTAAAAGCAACATTTTTTAACAATGTATTATGAATTATGTTTTAATATTAATCTAATTTTAAATACATATTTGTGCATTTTTAACCAGATTTCCTTCCATACTAAATACTTACACATGGATAAAATATTTTGGACGTAGCAGGCGAGGAGAGGAGGAGGCCACCCAATACATTTAGATGCACCTTTAGATTTCCATGCTGCTCAGTGATGGACATTGTGCCAAGACATAAAATATTCATACCAAGTGTGGGTTGCACCAGTGAGGATAAAGGTTACACTGTGTGGTCTGTATGACCAGTGATGCTTAAGAGGCTGATGTAAACAAAAACAAGGCTTTGCTAATGTTTTATGAGGTAGGACGTTGATTTAACATGTTAAAAATTCACACTGAGATTTAGTGAGAAACACTGAACATAAACAATACTGTTAATTCACTATAACAACTCAACTTCATGTCTAAAATCAGTGCAACAGTTTTACTTCACCCTACACAGATCATGTGTTCATATGCTCATATGTCCAAAAGGTGATACAATGTCAAACATAACATTTATCATGAATTTATCTATTTGCACTTTACAATTGAAATGGTGCAAGGTAATCTCAAACTAACAAATCCCAATCCATGCTGGTGCAATCCATCCTCGGTTAGCTATATTGTTTGTGACTAAATTAATATATTAATGATTTTTAATAAATTATTTTAGTGTGTGTACTGTAGTTGCCATATGACAATATTATTGGGACCAAAACTGGAGAGCAGTCAGGGTTTTTCTAACCACGATGGTGAAGCTCAGAATGAGCTGTTGCTCTGTAACAGTCAGCACTTAAAGGACATGAACAGTGCGTCATATTTATTCTAGAAAAGATTGTGACTATATATAACTTATTATTTGAAATGATGGACGCATGGGGCAGATGTTACCAGATGTTTAGGTTGTGGATCAGCACAGTGTCAGTGGGTTTGACCCTGAAAGAGCCATTCTCTGTTAAGATGTACGAACAATACAGCAGTGCACAGGACCAAAACATGCAGAGAGCATCTGTAATTTACTGCCACCAAGTTTAGGATTAAACAGAACGCAAGAGGTACAGTCAGGGTATGTTTTAACTGTTTGATTTCAGAATTTAAGAAATGACTTGTTGTGGACATCCTGAAGTTGTTATGTAAAAGATACACAACTGTCAGAGTACTTTCACCTGTAAGGGAATATATTAGGAACGAAATGTCGTGGAATACTGGCAATAGCGTGTTAATGAGTTACTGAAAAAATGACCTACGGCTGTTACTCATGTCATGTCCAAACAAACATAAACCGAAAATATCATTGAATTGCTAAACATACTGTATCCTGTAAATAACAGTGAGCCTCGAGTAGTTGTTCGGCAGGTTTTGCGTTATGAACTATGATGTATTTATGAACAACTTTATCGCAGAATTAAATCTATATTTAGTCAGGTATTTCAATACGGTGAACTCTTATTTTGATATGTGGTGTGAGGGATTAAGAAGATGTTCTCCACACAGACATGAAAATCTAATAATCAACTCCTATTTTGGTTTCTTCGCTGTAAATCAAACAATGGGAAATCAAGTTATTGTTATGCTGAAATCAAACGATTAAACCCTGACCAGGTACAAAACTCTACTATTTAAATTTAGTAAACATGTTTTAGTTACGATTTAATCAGTCAGTTGGTTTAAAGTTTGCATCATTAAATTTCACACCAATATCTATATTTTAAATAGATTTCTTTGACAGATCGATGCATTAATCACTCTTATTATAAAGTTTAAATATTTATTATTAGAGCTTGGGCAGCCCGCAGCTTTCATAATTTGAACGATACATACAGTATTTTTTTTCAATATTTTTACATGTCAGCTGTCATTTTGGCATAATGTCAGTCTCAAAGAAAGTCCTGAACAAAATTACAACAAATTTTATTTTCGGTTCTTGCTTGTTGTTGATTTGAAAATTAAGAGCCATTTTATGTCCGATATGTATTTTTCATATGACGAGTGAGTCAATGTAAAATGCCGTTTTTAAGTTAATGACATAGAAAGGTCCGGCTCTCTGGACGCAGTGATGTGATGGTGGTGCCACAGAAGTCTGTGACAGATGTTACTGTTTAAATTTAGAGAGGCTTTTTAGAGATTTTGATGATGTGAAAAATGTTGATAAAGTCTTCAATTTCTGGAGGAAATCCCAGCTGAGAGGTTTGTTCTTTTCATATATTTTTTTTGCCTCACACTTTACTGCTGTTTCTTTTATAACCAGTAGGCTACCAACATATTTTTTTCAGTGCCATTTCTGTCTAATTGCCTGTTTGTTGTTATTTTCTTGCTTTTCTTCATCGTTCTCTCTCTCTCTATCTCATTCTCTCTCTCTCTCTCTCTCTCTCTGTGGGAGTAGTGCTGTGCCTTAGCTGTACTCCTGTTTTAGGAACCCCTCTCTGAAAACATCAAAATGTCCCAAAAGCCAAAAAAAGAAGAAAGAATTGTTGTGAATGCCTTATAAATGACCATAGCGGTTTTGAAGTACAATTTTTGAAAATAAAAGTGAATCTCCCTTTATTTTGTGCCTGTTGCAGTTTATTTCACACTTGTGTATGAACAGGTAATGCTGTAGGGGTCAGAGGGGTTCAGGGCCCCCAATAAAATTATTAAGTTTAAATTCTGAGTTTCTGAGGTAAAACTACAGTAAGTACATTTACTCTTTACATTTACTTTACTTGAGTGTTGAGTGTCCATTTAACTGCATCATAAACTAATCAACACTATATAAAAGTAGCTAAAATTAGTTCTACCTTAGCCAACTACTCTACAACAACAAAATTCTTCTTACGCATTAACAAATCAGTAATAATAATCCTCTCTAATGTAATGTGTAAAATAGTAAAACATTCCAGCACAGTCTCACTGCAAGTTTGTGAAATAGTCACGAAATTGAATCTATTTGATTCGTGTACATAGACACGAATTTCCCATATTTTCGTGACGTTCAGCACGACTTTCAACAACGTATTTTTTGTGCGTTTCCCTTCGAATGTCCAGCAACACATGACGCATGCAGTCTTTTCAAAATATAACTAATTAGTTAGGTTTCGGAAAAGATCGATTTGGTTAGGATTAGGCAACAAAACTACTTAGTTAGGTTTAGGAAAAGATCGACTTGGTTAGGTTCAGGCAGCAAAACTACTTAGTTACGTTTAGGAAAAGATCAACTTGGTTAAGATTAGGCAACAAACTACTTAGTTAGGTTTAGGAAAAGATCGTAGTTTGGGTTAAAATAACACCGGAAGTGCTTTAACTGAAGTACGTAAGTTGTGGGACAAAAACGACTTTGTTATCTTTAGGAAAAGATGGCGGTTTGGGTTTAAATAACTCTGGAAGTGCTGTAACTTAAGTATGGAAGTTATGTGACAAATAAATTGTCTTTAACTTCTGGTTTCACGCGGAACACAAACAGCGGTCTCCCGGGCAAAAGTCCTGTGTTTTTTGTTGGCCGCTCTCTATACTTTCCGGTTCACAATTACGTGGATTACATTAGAATTGATTTTGTGCTGACCATCACGACAATAAAATGTGAAATTCATGTCTATGTACACAAATCAATACATTACATTTTGTCACAAACTGCTGTGTGACTGGGCTGGTAGTATAGTATAAGATTCTGCCTAACAAGTACTTTTACTTTTGATACTTTGTGTAGATTTTTTTTTATTAATACTTATATAATACTTCTATATACTTTAACTCAAGTAAGAATTTGGAGAATGTAGGACTTATTTATATAACAAAGTATTTGTACATCATTGAATTGCTAATTTTGCTTTGAATATTTTTTCCACAATCCAAAATCTATTTTAGACCAGTTTTTGAGACATTTCGATCAAACATGCTATAATAGTATGGTTGCAGTGAAATCAAAGGGTTTTTAAAAAGGGCGTTTTGAAGTTAGTTTTGGTTGAGCACGAAAATCCAAATTCAGGCAAAGGAGGGCAGAAACTGGGTGGAACTGAGGACAGAGAGAGAGAGAGAGAGACAGAGAGAGAGAGAGAGAGACAGAGAGAGAGAGAGAGACACAGAACACTCTTCTTTAACAGACTTTATATAAATAGAGAGCATTTCAACACAGTCACGATTTTAGTTTAGTTTTAGAAAAACTGCATTTTAAATTCAGGCCTTTTGGTTAACAATACGTCTGGTGACATTCCGTTCATTTTCTCATTATACTGAAAAGACCAAAACCAACAGTGAATGTATCTCCTAACAAGTATAGTGTTTGTATCACAGCCTGATATCTCTTCTTCCTCTGAGCCATAGAGCTCCATTAAATACACATCAATGAGCCTCACTGTGTCACTGGATGACATGTTCCTTCATCACCATGAACACACACACACACTATAATTTATTATGGCTCAATCCCACATGCACCATCCTGCTGCCACTAATACTCACTGGAGCACCACATGGGGATGAATCGGCCGCTGAAAATAGTCTCCAACCAATACACTATTTCCATGCTATTTTTAAAGATTTACATCTTCAGTAGAAGCCTATATGGTCAGCACATACTGAGAGATGCACTAACACATTGTTGCTTTTGGTCTTTGTTGACAATAACAAAAATATAGAATATCACCAGAGATTTAGATTTCTCGACTCAGGTCTTCCCAACTGAGTTGGAACTGAAAAGATCTTAAAATCGTCCTTATTGAACTTTCACAAACGCTTCATATCTACAGCAAAGAGCAGCCATAGCCAGCGGTGATGGAATCATCAATACAGCTGATCGATGACACGCAGCTGGAAGGACAGAGCTAATTATTATCTGTGTGGCAGCAGAGTTAGCTGCCGTCAATCAGCATGTGACTCTGACCATCTGACTCTGACTCTCTCCTCCTCTGCCTGCTTGCCTTCACTCACTCACCGCGCGTGTTCTCGCTGTCTCGCTCCACCTCTAGACGTTCATGCGCGCACACTCCACATTGCAGAAGAGTTAGTTTAGCTCTGAGAATATCTGTAAATGAACAGTGGACGTTTGTGCAGAAATAACTGCTGCAGCTCCTCCAGACCAACAGAGGTTTCCCGTGTCTTGTGAAGTGACGGGGCTCCGCAGCGAGAAACGTTATCGTCTCCGACCAAAACTCCGGTGTCTCCCTCCGGGCGCAGTCGGGAGGCGATAACGTTTCTCTTCCTGCTTCAGCCCCGGAGGCTGAGGCAGGAAAAGCCAACACT
>CAKAKR010051086.1:81732-100691 GCA_916700685.1 Adelosebastes latens | reverse complement strand
CCTTCTGTCGGGGATTCTTTCACAATAATGACCGGCTCGCTGTACATTATCCCTCACATAATAGTATGCAAATTTATAATGTGTTTATTGTTCAACACAGTCCATTTCGGTATAGACATTAAATATGAGAATAGAATACAAATACTTTTGTTTTGCTTTTGTACGGCACTTTGTAGGCGGACGTTTTTTACTGGCGTCATTATGGTAGGCGACTCGATTACAGTCCAAAATGGCGGAGGCGTACAAGTCTGCTGCTGGGCGATGGAATTGCAATGGAACATATAATTGACTTTCACTTCGTAGCAATATAACCTCCTTTGTTTACAGTTAAAGGGACTGTTTGTAACTTTTTACACATATAAATCACCCGGGTCGGTGTCCCATGCGCGCTCGCATATACACGCTCGCATGTGGCTACGCTGTTCAGACAAGACTCCAACACAAACTACACGGAAGCACCAAAACCGCAAAGTTATATCTAGTGAAGCCCGTCTTACAAAACAGATTTGGCCGCGGTCGGAGGACGCGGGGGAGTCCGTAGCTTTGGTCTCCAGGGCCGGAGTCTCTGCTGTACTCTGCTCCTCTGCCTTCACTCAGCTCGCTCCACCTCACGTTCATGCGCGCACACTACACACTGCAGAAGACTTCGTAGCTCTGAGAATATCTAGTGAATGTACCGTGGACGTTTGTGCAGAAATAAATGCTGCAGCTCCTCCAGACCAACAGAGGTTTCCCGTGTCTTGTGAAGTGACGGGGCTCCGCAGCGAGAAACGTTATCGTCTCCGACCGAGTGCCGGTGTCTTCCTCCGACCGCGGTCGGAGGCTGAAGCAGGAAAAGCCAACACTAGGATCAGCATTGATTCATGGAGAGACCTTCGTCTGGACAGCTAACATTACTGCCAAGCAGGTGAAATATAGAGTGATATTGTGGTTTTAGCTGACGTGTGTCGCCTCACTGTTTTGAGTGATGCTTGTTCAGGTATATTTAGAGCGAGCACAAGCGCGCCCGACGCTGACTTTCGTTGACTTAACGGCCACAGGTGTCGCTGTTAACAAGCATTTCTGATTCTTACAAACAGTGCCTTTAACAGCCAGAGGATGGCACTCTTACCCCCTTTATCCTCCAAAGATGGCCAACTTGCTGTCAGTGACGTCACATCCCCATTCCCTATGATCACTCACATAAATAATCTATTATTTTTTGGTGGGATTTTTTAGTGGTTCAAATCCTGGTTATGACCCTGAATTAACCGTCAGCGTGTTGACAACCACATCCATTGTATAACATTAATATTATTTAGATATTTATGGATTGTTATAGGGTTGTTATTAATACTTATATGTGTGTATTACACCCTGACACAGACACAGAGCCACAGACACGTTTTTTACTGGCGTCCTTATGGTAGGCGACTCGATTACAGTCCAAAATAGCGGAGGCGTACAGGTCTGCTGCTGGGCGTTGGCGTTGCAATGGAATGTATAATTGACTTTCACTTCTTAGCAATATAACCTATTGTTTGCAATGAACAGCCAGCGGATGGCACTCATGGTCGCGGTGGTGGGGGCGTGTTGACGCTACGCTCGTTGCTAAGTGCAGTAAAACTTTGCAAGTGTAAAGCAAAGATATTATTAGTTATTACACCTGTTCAACAAGAATAAACACGATGAGACGGTTAAACATGGAGGAAAGCAAAGTTTCGATCTGCTCTGTCCGCTGTCTCTCATCCACCGCTGTTGTATACCCAAGCACAGCGTGTTGGCTCGGCGACTAACAGCGCGTTATAATATTGTATGGTATCGAGATCGTGAACCCAATATCGTGTATAGCAGGGATTCTCAACCACTGGGCCGCGGCCCACTGGTGGGCCTCAAGAGAGCCACCTAGTGGGCCGCGAAGGTGCTGCCAAATGGTTAGATTAACCGCTATTCTGTATTTCAGAGGTTATTGCAGGCTCACGTTTAAAGCTAGAGTAAAGATACTGGTATCATATGAAACTATAAAAACCTAAGGAATCCATTGGTACCAACCATGTCATACTAGCTTGTCATGAAGGAGGTTCAATAACGCGCCAAACTTACGCTGATTTTTGGTGAGGAAAAACTGCCATGGCGATTTTCAAAGGGGTCCCTTGACCTCTGACCTCAAGATATGCGAATGAAATTAGGTTCTATGGGTACCCACGAGTCTCCCCTTTACAGACATATATGTCAGTGACACAAAATCAAGCAATTTTTGAAGGCAGTAAAAGTGTGTGGTGAGGAAATATGACCCTGAATACTTTGGATTCATAATGGCGGGCAGTGATGGGTCAGGGGAAGCTGAATATGTATGTGGGTCATTACACCTGACAGTGGCATAACACATTATTTCATAGCTCATTTATTTGGGAAGGTGGTCCTCGACATTTTTTAACAATCGTAAGTGGGCCTCGATTTACAAAAGGTTGAGAATCCCTGGTGTATAGTATCATATCGTGAGCTGAGTGAATCGTCACACCCCTAGTTGTTATTAATACTTATATGTATTACACCCTGACACAGACACTATTTACAGGAACAGTTTGAACACTACATTATTAATATTATTTAGTTGTTATTAGGTTGTTATTAATACTTAATATTTGTGTATTACACCCTGAAACAGACACAGAGCCACTCTATACAGGAACATGGCAGTATGAACATAACTTCTGTGACAGTAACTGAGTCATTTGACACTTTCTGATCAACTTTTATCAACACAAGTGAGTTCAGAACCAACGATGACAGTCAGTCAGAGTTATATAGGAGCACTAACCACAGGCTGACTGATCGATCACCGAGTGGCTGATCGATCGATGAGTACCTGTAGTAGTAGACGTCGCTCTTCCCGGCGCTCAGTCCGGACTTCCTGATCACTTCTTCCTTCTTCCATCCGGGCGGCAGAGCTGGGCAGTCCATCGTCTTCTTCTTCTCCATCATCACACACTTTATCTTAGCCCTCGATCAGATCAGGCTCCGATAGGACCGATCGATCACCCCGTAAACACCGATCAGGACCCTCCAGACCAAATGAGCGGAGCAGCAGCAGAAACAGCAGCAGCCCGGGCGGACGGGCGGACTGACGTCACGGACGTTAGTTACGTTAACGGCTGCGGCGGCTCGGCTCTCCCTCCCTTTGCCCCGGCTATATGCTGTTTATTTCGGGTTAAGTTGAAATAAAACAAAGTGTCCCGGTTCAGGAGTGTGAGCTGGGACGGGATGTCCCGGGTTAAAGTGTCTTCAGGTCCGAGTTTAGTTTAATTTATAGCCTAACTACCTAAAGGGAGAGAACCAACGGCTCATCTGATCTGATCTGAACTGAACTGGACCAACAGCAGGCTGTGACGTCTGCGATATCTCACACACACACACACACATACACGCATTCACGCACACGCATTCACACACGGCCTCAGCAGAGATCGTCTATTGTGACGGATGGCTGACTCAGTAGTGGTTTCGGAAAAACTTACCCATTAAAGGGCCAGTGTGTAGCAAATTAGATATTGATAATATAATATATAATATATTATTATATAATATTGAGACAAAAAAAGGCATCGAATTAATTAACATATAGCCTATACATATATATAAAGTTAGGACTCTCACCAGTAGACTGAGGAACAGTTTTCTCCCCAAGGCCATCAGACTTTTAAATAGATAATTCATACGACACCTTCTCACACAAAAATATATCTTATATTGTATATACTGTTATGTTCTTAATGTATATGTTCTTAATATGCATGTATATATTCTTAATATGCCTTGTACAAAGTATTTCTTATATATGTACATTCATACTTCCTGATATGTATATGCTCTTAATATGCCTTGTACAACGTATTCCCTTTTATAATTGTAATATAACTTATTATTTTAATGGAGCTTCCCAGCAAAAAGCATTTCACACGATTGTACCTGTATAACCGGCGTGAAAATAAACATCTTGAATCTTGAATCTTGAAGTTATATAAAAATGTTGACTGGTCAATTATTTATAACAAATATAAATAATATATTAATTAAGGAATACAGTAGCCTACAACAAATCTGACTTTTCAAACAGTTGCAAACCAGATTTCTAATTTGGTACCAAATTACATGTAAGTTACATTTAGGCCTACATGTATTGTTGCTTTTTATTGGTGAGGCTTTTCTGATGTGACAGAGTCTGTTGTGTTTCTGGTGCCTGGATTTTGAGGCGGAGTGATCACTCGCTGCTTTCTTTCCCTACACCTCTCTGTTTCAATCCCCCAGTGACGTCACAGGCTCTGGGTTAAAGGGGCCTGCAGCACCCATGAGCACTGGAGGGAGGGACCTTGGAGAGTGGAAGTGGTCATCTTGGTGGAAGTCTTGAATTGTTATCTGTTGCTGCGCTGGTTTTTGATTCATTTCTTTGATTGACTAAGGCCCTGTTCAAACCTGGTATTAACAAGCGGCTTTGACTTTGGATTCATGGACACGGGGACTTAATAGTTATAGGACTGGGTATTGGGGAACATTGGGTAGGAATATCCACCGACAGCCTGGTCCGGATATTCTTACAGTTCCTTATAAACTCTGACAGGATGGCAGGGAGGGAGACAGATGGGGGGTAAAGTCGATCCGCTGAAGCTGATAAACATCATTAAAGGGCAAGTTGGAGAAGTGAAATATGTGAGAAAACATTAAAACTGCTGAACTATTTCATTGCAAATCTACAAAACAGTTATGAGAATGGGGGGGGGGGGATCGTATGATCATGTCTTCAAGATTATTGTGATCAAATAAAAAAGTTTTTTTTAGGGCTGTCAAAGTTAACATGATAATAATGCGTTAACGCAAATTCGTTTTAACGCCACTAATTTAGGACTTATAAAAGGAATATCTTATCTTATCTTCTTTCTTTAACGCATTAACACAACTTGTGGTTTTTAGGTTGTAGCGGGCTCAGTTTTAAAGGTAGAGTGAAGATACTGGCATCATATGAAACTTGGTACCAACCATGCCATGCAAAGGAGGCTAAATAGCGCTCCAAATTTCTGCTAAATTTTGGCGAGGAAAAACCGTCATTGGCCATTTTCAAAGGGGTCCCTTGAACTCTGACCTCAAGATATGTGAATGAAAATGGGTTCTATGGGTACCCACGAGTCTCCCCTTTACAGACATGCCCACTTTATGATAATCACATGCAGAATTTGGCAAGTCATAGTCAAGTCAGCACACTGACACACTGACAGCTGTTGTTTCTTGTTGGGCTTGAGTTTGCCATTTTGTGATTTGAGCATATTTTATATGCTAAATGCAGTACCTGTGAGGGTTTCTGGACAATATTTGTCATTGTTTTGTGTTGTTAATTGATTTCCAGTAATAAATATATACATACATTTGCATAAAGCAAGCATATTTGCCCACTCCCATGTTGATAAGAGCATTAAATACTTGACAAATCTCCCTTTAAGGTACATTTTGAACAGATCAAAAATGTGTCATTAATTTGCGATGAATCACAATTAACTATGGACAATCATGCAATTAATCACAATTAAATATCTTAATCAAGTGACAGTCCTAGTTTTTTGTTTCTTTTTTAAAGCAGAAGACAACCATTCATTAATTTTTCCTACTGAAAAAAATTATGATTGTCATTAATTATTGACTGTGCCGGAACAGCGTTTTTTAAAAAGATATGGTATAATTCTTCAACATGTAATGCTATAAAACTCAAGTTTTTCTTTTGCTAACCAGATATAATTGATATCAATAAAGCCTTATGTACACTGAAACAGTATGCCTATTATATCAAAATTCACTGTGGACAACTACAATCACTCTCACTGGGCCTTGAATGCAAACCACCATCAGAGGACGACACAACTCTTTTAGAATCCATCTGGAATCCACTTGCAGCTGTCCAGTAGGTGGCGGTAATAAACCTCTAAGCTGGTTTGCAAACCGCCAATAAAAACCAACGAAGAAGAAGAAAAAGAGAATTGCCAACCGCTAATAAACACCAAAGAAGAAGAAGAAGGGAAAAAGAAAGTTTGCTTAAGTTAGCTTCACCCGGGAGTCTTGAATGTTGTGTTGTTGATCAGCTGACTGACTCACTGACTGTAAGCAGAGGGCTCTGGACACGAGATATACTGACAAGGAAACATTCTGGAGTAAAACTGTAAGTTTATTATGTTTCGTTTAATACAGATTCACTAGTTTAATATGAACATCTGGATTCAAATTCCTGTTTTTCACCCTGGAAGTGCTTCTAACTTTACTATTAACTAGCTAGTTAACTTTAGAGATGTTGTCATAGCTAGGAAGTTAACTAGCTAACGTCAGTCAGTTTTTCTAACATTAAAACAAGACGAGCTCTATAGGCTACAGACGAGCAAACAGGCCAAAATCACCTGACAACCACAACACACTGACTCATATTGTCAGTCCATGTTTAGCCAGCTTTGGTTAAGATCAGTGAGTATGTCTGAATTTCAATATGAAAACCTGACAGATGTTTGTCACTGGTCTAAAAATAAAAATAAAGAATCTGTGCTCCATCAGACTGTCTGATATGGATTATAAGTTGCAGGATCACAACTTTTGATAGCTGTCATCCAAAAGTTGTCACACCATAGACCTATAGATAATAAGGTCACTACTGTGTCCTAACACACAAGCAAATGAAGACAACATCTTCACATATTCACATATATATATATACTACTCAGGTGTAATTCATACTGGCAATATTTTCCGGTGGAATTTCATGCTCACTGTGCAATATAATTTTTCCACTTGTGCAATTTTGTTAATAGTCAATATTGTTTATATTGTTCCTATTTTTATATTTCCTTCTATTCACTTTTGTTTTGCTTTTTTTACTGTGTTGTATCTTGTTTTTACTGATGCCTCTTGTTTTTTGCACTATCCCCTTTGCTGCTGTACACTGCACATTTCTCCACTGTGGGACTAATAAAGGAATATCTTATATCTTATCTTATTTGCTTACGTTTAGGTTATCTTTTATTTCTAAAAGCTGAGAATATACACAGCCACCCATGGATTTAGATTTTAAACACACACTCCTCTCTAGCATAACACCATGTTTTTCTTTTTGATTTGGTGATTTATAACATCAGAATGTACTTTTTGTTGTTTTTCTCAGCATGGAGTCCAGTGGCTTGGTCGGTGACTGTCTGTCTCCCGAGTCGACGGTGACCTCCCTGCTGTCTAGCTCAGGTCACCTGAGGAGCAGCCTGCTGGCGCCTGAACACAACACCACCTTCAGATACAGAGACAAGGTTCACCCCACTTTTACTGCTTCTACTGGGCGTCTGTTTTCTACAGCAGTAGTGGGGCACTGTGAAGGAAATCTGTCTCTTTCCTCGTTCCTGTTATGAGCCAATTCAGCTCACCTGACAAACAACAATGTCACTCTTTTGCACACTAACGTGGAACTTAGCTCCTCAGAGTTCATAGATTGTAGATGGAAGTTCTGCTCTGGCTTTTAGATAAAGAAAGAAAGATCGAATGAGGGTGTTACCATTAAAACGTCTGTTGATTTCTAAATGATTTCAGTGCTTCAAATTAAAAGCTCTCCAGCTGCTGCGCAGTAAAAGCCCTCCACTAGTCTTTCTGATGTCTGTAATAAAATTCAAGACACGCTGTTGGCTGAAAAGGTTTTTATGGTGCTGGGCTTACTGAAATAAATCAGCCATGCTCATTGATTGATTGATGGATTGTTTGATTGCAGAACTATGACTCCGCCTCGACGGCGTTGGACGCGTACATCACAGACTTTGAGAGGAGTCGTCAGAACAGCGCATCGTTGACGGGAAGGCTGGTTCTGCCACACAGTCCGCCCTCCACGCCGAGCAAACCCAGAGTGAGCACGCTCAGAAACAAAGATGGTAGGTCACCACATTCATCAAGCAAACAAGTCTGTATCAGTTTATCTGTATGTTATTGTCCTCATGTGTTTTTGTCTCTCAGTTCTCAGGGAGCGTTTGACCGACAGGGAGCTGGACTACCTGAACCTCCCCGTCAGCTCTCTCCATCACCGTGCCAACCGAGACAGACTCTCCATGACGACAGACGAGATGCTGTCTATCCCTTACGACGGCTCGATGCCTGTCACTCACACCTCCGCCTTCATCCAAGGTCTATAAACGCATCACCCACACCACCGACTTCATCTAGGGTCTTTAAATACATCACCTGCACCTTTCGACTTCATCTAAGGGCAGGGTTTCTGCCAGAAAAGTTCATTTGTTTGTACGCAACGAACACATTGAGCATGATCGCCTTTGTGCGTGCTTGTAGCTGTATAAACAAAGCTTCAGTCTGCTAGTCTCAGTTCTTCTGAATCGTCTTGTCTGCTGATCCAGGTCTCCTGTCCCAGTCTGGAGCCTCCCAGCCCTGCTTCTCCTCCTCCAGACAAGCAAACAGAACCTGGGACAGACTCAGCAGCAGCCACGGCGCCCCGCAACTGAACCACCACCAACACCACCACCCTCATCCAACCAGGATGCCCAGGAGCTCCAGGTTCATGCTGTTGGCACTTATCTGTCTCATTTGGGATGTTTTCTGAAAGATCACATTTGACCTTTCACCTTTCGTTACTTTCTCCAGGTGCAGAGAAAGACCAGGGGCAGCCATGTTGAATCCAGATGTTGACATCTCCTCATTCAGCTGCCATAGGGTGACTATTATTCACATTTTTGTTAGCGTTGTTGGATCAGATTGTTAGCAGGATTGTAGTGAATCTCATTGTTCCATCTTTCGGTCTCCAGCAGTCTGCACACAGAGCAGCAAGGTCAGAGTGGGCAGACCCGTCTTCGTCCCTCCACCTCCCTCACTGGCTCACCAGTAACAAGAGTGACATGAACTGTTCTGGAATCACCAGTGTGCCGGACCTAAAGTACCCAGCCTGGATCCAACGTTGTGATCTCAGCGAGCCGCCGCCGCCGCCCACAGAGTTAGAGCTCTGGGATGACCACGGTACAACACACAGCACCAACCAGGGTCTATGGTTCAGTTCCCTCCTTGTTACTGAACCCACTTGGCACTACAGCATCACTGCTTAATCTATTTTTCAAAAAGTATAATTATGAGAGTTTAAAAACAAAAATGGTACAGAAGCTTTCAGTTTCATCATCAAAATAGTTTGTTTTCTTAACAAACCATAATAATAATTTTACCGGGAAAAAAAATTATAAGCAGTCTGATGTAGAATATTTTTATCATCAAACAACCATTCTGCTTTTTGGTGTTGTTCTTCTAGGTGTTCTTCCACCTGCAGCTTCCAGAGGAGCTCCATCCTGGGTAGCAGAGCTGGAGGAGGATGATCCCGATCAGACACCTGCACCGGTGAGAGAACCAAATCCAGCTGCTTTGGAACTTTCAATTTGATCAGTCAGCAGCTCACGTTGTCTGCTAAACTGTATCCAACCTGAAAAGGATGGCAGAATGGTCCTCAATTGAGAATGTGTTCCATGCCCAATTAGTTTAGTGATTATCTGTGTGTGTGTGTGTCATCAGGGTGACAGCCAGCAGACTCTCCGAGATCTGAGGCTTCAGTTTGCTGAACAGATTTCACTACTCGCTACAGAGAGAAACAGCTCTGACATCATGGACACTCTGTTCAGAGGTAAAAAGACAAATTGTTGATGTAAAACTACATAAAATGTGTGTTATATACCAATAATTATGTTTTTGCTGTTTGTGTTTTTCCTCCTGTCAGACAACAGGATTGAGTCTCTGATCCAGAAGGCGGATCGGGTGTTGAGCAGTCTGTCTCAGAGTTCTGGAGAAGCAGAGAGGCTTGCAGATCCAGGTAAGACCAGGACTCAACCCAAGACACAAGGTTTCTCACTTTTTCCTCCTACTGTTGTAAGCGGCAAAGCAAATGTTAATGAGTTGGCACCAAATTAACATACACACAGCTCAGATGACATAAACAAATCACAAACCGGTTGTTATTCAGGACAGTATGAAGGTTTTGCAGGTTTGCAGCATTACATTTTCATATATACAAATGACTCGTTAAATAAATAAATAAATATATCATTAGATGTTACAAAGATAATATTAAAAATAAATGTAGCCATTAATTAATGGACAAAATGTGACATAAGTTGATATTTCAGTTTTCATTTGCTTCTTTATTTATTTGTCTTTGTATTAATTCCCTTATTAATCTACCCTTCTCTGTTTAATTTTCCCTTTTATTTCTTTATGTATTTATTTTTATTAATTTCTAAACATATTTATTTATTTTTGCATTTATTTCTTAATTTCTTAATTTATTTTTGCATTCATTTTTTATTTATGTATACATTTCTACATACATTTTTTTATTTATTTATTTATGTATTTATGCACGATTTTCCCTTTGCATTTCACCCCTTATTTATTTCCCCAAACTTATTTATTTATATATTCTTTTCTTTATACATATCTTTACACATTTCTTTATGCATTTCTGCCTCATTATGCAAATGGAGGGGCTTACACCATAGCTAGGGAGCCTACGCATGCAGCTTACTTGGCTGACGTGCACATCCTCAAACAGTGAGGCTACAGCTATGGAGATACCACATGGAGATGGCAAAAGCTACGATTGGCCAGTTTGAGCTGTGTGTGTTTTTATCTACATGTTTCTGATGCTTGTAGAGGTCGTTGACAGCAAGGAGAAGGTTAAAGAAAGGCTCAGTAATTTCATCATTTTCAGTCACACACATCTAGCAATGGAAAGCCACTACAACCTTCTCATTTTAACTCAATATTACATTGAATGAAATAATGTAAACATTATAATACTGTGAAGTAGCAGGGAGTCCTATACTGTAGCAGCTGAGGGCAGGATACATACACATATGTGTCTGTTAGCTTTGTGTCTTGTTGCTTGATGCAGGTTTGTTTGTGTCTAAATGTGACAATTATTGTTATATTTTCTATAATCGGAGACACTGGAACAGTGAAATCTTTATCTCTAACACCATCACTGCATCAAGGAGGTTCATCACATGTTTTGTCTACGCGGTGCTGCGTTGTTCTCATTGAATACCTGTTGTTGTTGTTGTTGTTGTTATAGTCATCAGTCCTACTGATTGTGTTGAAGAAGCTGTCAGTCCAGTGAAAACCGAGGAGTTGCTGCGCTGTTCTTCCTCACACTGTCATCCATTCACTCGGTAAGACTTAAGGCCTTTCTCAAACCGCCCCCTACACCCTCTCCCTACCTACTTCCACTCTGTTTGTGCATTTGCGTGGAGGGTCCGCCATATTAAGTGGAGTGAATGTAATGAGTCTGCCACCTCACTGCCCACACTGTTACTTATGTAGCTTATTATTAGTGCTGTGTATAACAGTTGCCGCTTGATACGAAACCACGGTTATGAAACGTTCTGACAGTTTCTGTTTCCGTTGGAAAGAGGGAAGTTTGTCCCACGGCTTGTTCTGATGCACCCTGACTAAACACACTGTATGATATGTGATGGTATGTTGAACCTGCAGGGACTCGGCAGCAGCAGCAGCAGGGGGCATCGCAGAGGCTCTGACTGACAGAGGAGCTCAGGTAGGTGTCAGTCTGTCCTGTTTCATTCCTCACCTTTCACTGATCCACTGCAGCAACTCCATTCTTAACTTTCACTACACTACTACTACTGAGTTCCTGCAGTGGAATAGGCCTATATAGTATGTCACCACCAAGCTGCAGGGCCATGGTTAACCTGTGCTGAAGCATAATCCACATTTGTGTGCAATTTTGTGTTCAGATATACGATATGCAAACAGTGGATCAGTGAACAGAGACCTCAGCTGGGTTTCCCTATGACAAATGTACACAGAAGTCTGATGTGTTTTTCGTTTTAAAACGAAAACGATCTCCGTCCAGATGAGCACTTTAGGGCCGTTTCAGAATTAATCTCCGTCCACGTCTGAAAACACATATCACATGACCATTCACCTACACTGGGCAAGCGCGTGCCGGTGTAAAGAGGAAGCAGCGCTGGACACGGGAATTGATGCAAATTGTCATGACTGATAAGACCCTGTCAAGAAGCGAACGTGGGTGTCTGCGTTTTCAAAGGTCTCCGTTTCTGTCCGTCCAGACTAAAACGCAACCCCAGAGTTTTAAAACTAAAACAGTGTCAGCAGCGTTTTCAAACGTCTCCATTTTAGGGGCTTGAAAAAGCCAGAGTAGTGTAGACGCTAGGCATAAACATAGCAAAAATTATGCATTTTAAAACGAAACCATATTAGTGTGGATGTAGCCTAAATGACCCTCTGACATAACCAGGATCACAGCAGCCCCTTCTGTCTGCTGTCTCTCCCAGGCTCGGTGCTCCGGTCTCCATAGAAGCGACATGTTTCAGCAGCCTGGTCCTGTGGAGGCTATGAAGCAGATGCTGTTTAGACTGCAGGCTGTGGAGACACAGCTTCAGCGACAACAACAAACATCAGTAACTCCAACACTCACTGCCGGGCCGCAGACAGAGGAGGCTCCAGTGAAGCAGGTATGAACAGTCACAGTTCCCATGGTCTAGTGCTAAAAAAGTTAACAAAAATCGCAATAAATTGCAATATCGAATCACAATACAAATCGTAATACATATAGAATCGGCACCCAAGTATCGTTATAGTATCGAATCTACTACAAGTCGCATTTCGTTGTGTAAACCTGTGTTGTAGAATGACAATAAACGAACCTTGTAACCTTGTATGGTTACATGCTTTGTTTGTAGGCAATTCTAACAAGTCTCAGGTCACATGGAGTTGTGTTTGTGTTGCAGAGGCCTGAAGTTGAAGCAGAGCTGGAGAGTTTTCCTATTGGACCGTCACTACAGAGGTAACTGACACTGACCACATTATACATCTGAACAGATCGGCACTACATTTTATTCAGCCTCAGCTGTACTTTGCTGTGTTTTGGCTGTACTGCTAAAATAAGACATTATACCTGCTAAACATCTGCACTATTATTTTGCGACGGGATAACTTCAAAACTTGGTCGGTGATTCAATTCAAGTGCATAAATCGACTGTGTGTAAAGCAATACGATTAGTCACACTATTGTTATGTCTGCGCTCACCATCCGCAGAGCTATGCATCACCTGAGCCGTCTCAAGGTGCTGGTGGAAGAACCCAGAGAGAAACGTGCAGATGAAGAAGAGGAGAAGGACGAAGATGAAGGACGCTACTCCTCTTCTTCTGCTGACGGACTCAACAGCGCTCAGCAGAAACCCTTATGAAGTGAAAGGCCTGTTTACCAGAGCAAGGGACGTCCTGTCAGCATCGCCGTCAGTCAGTGTTCTCTCTTTCCTCTGTTCTGTCACGTCCAGCGGCAACAGGAAACAGCAGATAACTCTGGATGAAGTCTGCTCTGGATATGTATTTTAGATGAAAAGGTGCCATTCATCTGAACACTAACACAGCAAAGAGACCAAACCAGACTCATTCAGAAATTCATGAAGTGTGTGTTGAAGTTATGTGAATAACATGGCAATGTTAAGCACAATCACACTCAATCTGAGAGAAGACAGACAAAATATCAACATCTCTCTACATACTGCAAGCATCTGTTCAGCTGTTGAGACGCTAAAAGTATCAAGTATTGATAAGTGAATGGGGGATACAATGTCTAGTTGTTTGTTACTGCACTGAAAACGTCGATTTAATGATAAATCGTTCTATCAGTAGCCAGGCTAGCAGTGAGCAGGAGATAGCAGTGTCACGATGCTACCTGGAAACAATTAATATGTATTAGCATGTTAGCATGCTATAAAGCAAACATGCAAAATAGTAAACCTAAGCGTGTTAAAATGTGGTAGCATGTCAACCTGCTTAATTGTAACTTGCTAAACGTCAGCATGTTAACATCCAGAGCTGTTAACATGGATGTTAACATGCTAACTGGAGCATGTTAAAATACTAATGTTAACATGTCAACTGTGACTGTAGCCATATTAACATGTTAACATTAGTATTTCAACATTACCATAATGCTAAATGTTACATGTTCATGTTAGCATGTTGCCATGCTAAACAGTGAATCTTACATGCTAAACCTCAGCATGTTAACATGCTACACATTAGTTACCATATCATAATGCTAAATGTTACCTGCTCAAGTTTAGCATATTCCCACGCTAAAAAGTAAATGTTAACATGTTAAACGTCACATGTTAAACCTCGACAACAAGGATATTGTGATCTAAATGAGGAAACTTTTTTAACTATACAATATTATTTATTAAGACAAAGTTCTTTATTTAACACTGATGTAATGAGCGAATTTTGTTAAATGAAAAAAAGAGGTTAAAACCTCAAACTAAGGTATAGAAAAAGAAAACGTTGTGGTATTATGCAGAAATTCAGTCACTGCACTGTTGTCAATATCCAAAGTTTTCAAATGATACCCAGCCCTACTATATGTTGACCTGCTAACATGCTATATTTAGCACATCACCACTTAGCATTAAGCTCATAGCAGAGCTGGGACCTTTGTGGGTGAAGTATTCCTTTAAGATGATTGCAGCCTCACAGCGGTGTGCCTGCATATATTTAACTTTATGAACTCACTCTGTCTCTGTATTATTTGGACAGGAAACAGAGAATCAGATCATTGATCCATTAGTATTTTTATTCACATTTTTCATCCAGCTGATGAAGACAGACTGTCAGTGTTTTCTCTCTTGCTTCACAGAAGGAACCATTAAAGTGCCAAATCAGTGTTCAGGCAGACAGGTTGACCTGAACATGAAAAGATATTTGTTTTGATCCGTTGAACACAAAGTGCTTTTATTTCCATGCAACAGGCCTCCAGATAGTCTGTCTGAGATGGTTTTGTCCTCAAACAGCTCACATTAAAACATATCTTAGTTTACTACCTTCATGGTGTCCGCTCATTTTTTATTTGTATTAAGGATCATTTGAACATTAACCCGCCACAGAGTTTATTTTCTGCAATAATCCAAAAGCCAATGGAAAAATCCCGTTGTCTTTTTGTTGAGGGAACCAGGGTGATGTTCACTTCCTGGTTGGCCCATCTGATCGTCATCTAAAGCATCATCAGCTGCTTTCACTTCAGTTTTTCATTTCATTTCACGCCCAGACGTTAATCATGCCATCACTTCCTGCTGACATCACAGTCTCCCCACTGTGGTCGAACGTCACACTCTGCACGCCATCGCTGTGTCCCGACAGGCTGCTCACCGTGCAGGAATCGACTTCCACCACTCTGACCAGACCGTCGGTGCAGGCGACCGCCAGCGTCTTCCCTGATGGGCTGAACGCCACCTGGTTGGCTGCCAGTGGCCCAGCATCTACCGTGGCCATCGCCAATGCAGGTCTCCTGATGTCCCACAGGTTGATGACGCCACAGGAGTCACAGGAGGCCAGGACGTCACCTGCCGGGTTAAAGGTGGCGTAGTTGCAGGGGTGCTGGTGTCCGTGGAAGGAAGAGGTGCAGACACCTTGCCTGGCATCCCACATGGCGAGGGTTTTGTCAGCTGAGCAGGTGAGGAGGAGGTTGGAGAAGGGCAGGAAGCGGACGCTGTTGACGGAGGCGGTGTGGCGACGCAGTGTGAGGCGGCAGCGCTGGCTGTTCAGGTCCCACAGCTTGGCGGTTCTGTCAGCGGAGCAGGAGGCCAGGAAGTGACCACACGTGTGGAAGGTGCAGCCCCAGGTGGGATGGCTGTGACCGGGCAGCGTCAACACGCAGCAGCCACGAGAGAAATCCCAGAGACGCACCTGCAGGAAGAACGATCCAAGAGTTTACCATAGAGGAAGAAGATTAGAAAATAATGTTGGGTTGCATTTTAACCTGTCAGCCACCTGTATACTGTTGCAGTGGTGTATTGAAGATGAACTTACTTACCATTGAGTCTCCACTGGTTGTTGCCAGTTTTGTTCCATCAGGGTGAAAGCTGCAGCCAGACAGCCAATCAGAGTGACCCTCACCTGTCAGCACCATCTCACCAGCCTGGCAACCCACATTACATGACATTACATTTCAGTTAGGGCTGTCAAAGTTAACGCAATAATAACGCGTTAATGCAAATTTGTTTTAACGGCACTAATTGTTGTAGTGGACTCAGTTTTAAAGCTACACTTACTAAAGATACTGACATCATATGAAACTACAAAAACATAAGGAATACATTGGTACCAACCATGTCATACTAACTTGTCGAGAAGGAGTTTAAATAACGCTCCAAACTTGCAATAAATTTTGGTGAGGAAAAACTGGCATGGCCATTTTCAAAGGGGTCCCTTGACCTCTGACCTCAAGATATGTGAATGAAAATGGGTTCTATGGGTACCCACGTGTCCCCTTTACAGACAGCCCTAATTTCAGTACATCAGCCAATCAGAGAGACCCTCGCCCATCCACAAAAAAACTTCACAGTATTCCATTCTTTTTGCATTTCGTGTAGTATGTCATCCTGCTTTATCTCAGTTTGTTTGTCAGTTTCATATGTCATCCCATGTCATCTCATTTCATGTGTGATCCTATCTCACGTCATCTAATCTCATCTCTCTCCCAGATTTGAATACATGAGCGTCTTCCTCTCACCTTCTCTCCATTGGCTTGCAGCGCCCACAGCCTCCAGCTGTGGTCATCACTTGCGGAGGCGAGGATCAGCTTTCGTGGATGGAGGTCAATGCAGCTGATGGGAAGCTTATGGGCTCTGATGGAGTAGGACAGGCTGAAGGAGCTGGGGCTTTTCCATTTCTGAAGGTTGAGGGTTTGAGGGTTCACCGGCCTGCTGCAGACAGGAAACTCTGTGTCCTTTGGGTGTCTGGTGCTTTTTGCAGCGCTGTCGCTCCTTTTGATGCTTCTCTCTTTCTTGATTTGGGATTTTTCCTGATTCAGTGTTGCGTCTGTGGTGTTCTGAGCTCGGTCCTGTTTTAAACTGATGAGCATTTTCTGCCTCAGAGCTGCTTGATATTTGTCCTCCAGCTGTCTCAGCGCCGGCTCGTAGGATTCCAGGTGTTTCTTCAGCTGTTTGAGGTCCTCGATCAGCCTGTTTTTGTCCTCAGCGACTCGTCTGTACTGCAGCCGGTGGAAATCCCTCTCCCTCTGCATCCTCATCAGGCCTTCCCCTGCCACCAGAACGTCCTGCCTGAGCCGGTCCCTCTCTCTGCGGACCGTCTCCAGCTCGCTCTGGAGGAGCTGCCTATGTGTGAGAGCATCAGGAATGAACAGGACGCCCGTCGCTGCCATCTTCAGAGTTTCAGTCAGGAGTTTCTGCGCCGAGCCGTACCACTCTGCCTCAAAGCTGTTCAGAGTCCGGCTCAGACCGGCCCTCCGGAGGAAGTTCCTCAGGAAATCATCCACTGCTTCTGGGATTTTGGGGACGATTTGTAGTTTTGGTGGTCTGGGTGTTCTTCTGGAAGCAGTGGAGGGGGCAGCCTCCCTCATCACCTCTTCATAGTCCTCCTCCTCAACACTCCTCTCCTCCTCCTCCTCCTCCTCTAAGATAACCTCCTTGTTTTCCTCCTCTGCTCTTTCTTTTCTTCTTGCTGACATTTTCTCTCCTCTGTCTCTGAGCTTCTTGTGTACATGTTGCCATGGTAACTGTGCACTGAGCAACTGGGTTCTACCCTCACGCTGTTGTTTACTGTTACCATAGCAACTATGACACCTCTGCTTTGTTTTATTTAATTTTTTTTATCATAAATATGTTTTGTAAATTATCATGTATATAAAGATATCTAGTGTTACAAAATTTTTATTGTATTGTGCTTTGTTAATTGCAGGTATTTTTAATGTTTTCACTTTTTTTTAATCTACTTTAAAGTCGTACACAGTATTTTACATGAATGAAAACTGCAATAACTTTTTTTTCCCTGTATTTGAACTCCAAAATATATAAATTGATTGATAGTAATGAATGCTATTTCTATATTATATGAAGCCATGATATTGATTTTTATAAGTAATAAATAACACGTTCATATGCACGTTCATTATGCCGAAGAAAATAACTCTGGATTCAACTATTAGTTAATTTTAAACTTTTAGAAAATAATGATTTGAATGCTGGGAAGTTGATTCACCTAAAAACATAATGACCCTACAGACGTCTCTCTATACATTCATGGCTATGGACTCACTGTCGTTTTCGGTCCAAAATGAAAATCGATTATCAACATAAAACAATGAAAAATATTGTCCAGAAACCCTCACAGGTACTGCATTTAGCATAAAAAATATGCTCAAATCATAACATGGCAACCTGCAGCCCAACAGGCAACAACAGCTGTCAGTGTGTCAGTGTGCTGACTTGACTATGACTTGCCCCAAACTGCATGTGATTATTATAAAGTGGGCATGTCTGTAAAGGGGAGACTCTTGGGTAACCATAGAACCCATTTTCATTCACATATCTTGAGGTCAGAGGTCAAAGGACCCCTTTGAAAATGGCCATGACAGTTTTTCCTCACCAAAATTTAGCGTAAGTTTGGAGCGTTATTTAACCTCCTTCTCAACAAGCTAGGATAACATTATTGGTACCAATGGATTCTTTATGTTTTTTAGTTTCATTATGGTGTCAGTATCTTCACTCTAGCTTTAAAACTGCTGCAACCTCTGAAAGATCGATTGTGTTAGTGCGTTAAAGAAATCAGTGGCGTTAAAACAAAGTTGCGTTAACACGTTTAATTGCGTGATCTTTGACAGCCCAAATATTTTGTTATGTTGGAACCAAGTAACAGTGATGTTGAACAACACACATATTACAACCATACACTGTTAAAATGTCTGATACTTAGTAATCCTTTAACAAAGAGTTTGATTTTTCCGCTTCAGTACCGCTGCAGATCTGCTCTTTCAGAAATCCTAAAATCTACCTAAAAAATCACATATTTTGCCTTTGTAGTTGCATATTTCAAATGTCAAACACTACCCACCACTCACTCTGGATTATTATCTGTCATAGAAGAATTTGCAG
>CAKAKR010051086.1:65750-81712 GCA_916700685.1 Adelosebastes latens | reverse complement strand
TAGGGCTGTCTGTAAAGGGGAGACTCGTGGGTACCCATAGAACCCATTTTCATTCACATATCTTGAGGTCAGAGGTCAAGGGACCCCTTTGAAAATGGCCATGCCAGTTTTTCCTCGTCAAAATTTAGCACAAATTTTGAGCGTTATTTAGCCTCCTTCTCAACAAGCTAATATGACATGGTTGGTACCAATGGATTCATCAGTTTTTCTAGTTTCATTATGATGCTTCACTCTAGCTTTAAAACTGCTGCAACCTCTGAAAGATCGATTTATTTAATTGTTTTATTGCGTGATCTTTGACAGCCCAAATATTTAGCTATTTTGGAACCCATAAGTAACAGTGATGTTGAACAACACACATATTACAACCATACACTGTTAAAATGTCCTATACTTGATTTTTTTCCGCTTCAGTACCACTGCAGATCTGCTCTTTCAGAAATCCTAAAATCTACCTCAAAAATCACATATTTTGCCTTTGTAGTTGCATATTTCAAATGTCAAACACTCCCCACCGCTCACTTTGGATTATTATCTGTCATGGAAGAATTTGCAGGTACAGTATGTAAGGCTGCAGATTCGGAGCTACACAAACACAATGGATGTCCTTCACACTGTCCTCATTAATCCACAGTATCCTGTAACCTCTGTGCCGTACGTACTCCTGGGGTTCACCCAGAGGCCACTAGAGGGCACACAGTAGACATGAACCAGCACAAGCAAACTGTAGAGCAGAGGGAATAGACCAGATGAGTTTACAATAGGAGAGGAGGTCCTACTGAAGGTTGAATTCTATCCTATTCTCCAAATTATCCATTAGGAATGATCGATACATGAATCAGATGACGATGAAGTGCAATACAGCACAATAAAGACAATATTATCTCTTTATTTTTATGGTGCTTTATCCATATCAAGGCAGTTAATTGTCTGATAATAATAGATAATACTGTAAACAATAGAGTATTTAAATGTATTTGATGTATCAAAAAGTCCTAAAAATCACACCAAAAAGTCCTTCCATTTGTGCATGTTCTTCACTTATAACTGACCTGTCTGATGCATATTCTGCCACAGCTGTGTAAATAGCAATGGGTGTAAAGCTAAACAAGGCTATCAGAAGAACTACAGCCCATATATATATAATTTACTGTAATTCATCTGTCCTTGAGTGCACCAACAAGTCAATTTGCTTAATTGATTGTAAAAAGGGATATTCTCACACTGTATAACAACTGACAATAAAATTGGTATTTGTCCAAAAAGGACAAAGGGTGATAGGTATGTGTACAAAATTAAAATAAAAGATTGTTTCTAGATGTGATTCACATATTTATGTGATTTAAAAGTTCTTGAAAACGCTCTCTTTATTTATTTATTTATTTATTTATTTCTTTTTAACCTTGTAGCATCTGACTTAAAGGTATCATTCATACCTTTTTTTCATTCATTTTCATTTCAAAATTTATTTTGAACATGTAGAATACAAAAAAATAATATAAAAAATAAAGAAAAAGAATGATCATACCAACAAGTGGACAGTCAGAAACAAGTAGTATTTACATACAATGAAAGCATAAGAAAATTAAATTGTCAAACACTTGATGCCTTTTAATTTTTACATATTCGAAAAGGAGTGAGAAGAATAAACTTATTTAATCCCACCCCTTCTCCATAAGTCAATTATTAATTATTAACCAGCTTCCTTATTAAGCCATAAATATACTCTAATTAAATTTTCCTAAATTTGTCTAACTATAATTATTATTATTTATAATTATTCTAAGTATAATTATTACCTTTAATCTATGACATACAGAAATATAAATTAATTATTGATATAATTATCCTTATCAAAATATAAATTTGTTATCAATCCAGAATACCAATTCATTACTTAAAATATAACTTAATCACAATACCAATTCATTACTTACATATTTAATATAACAGTATTGAGTAATATTACACACACAAATATAGGCTATATCCCAATGTGAACACATCATGTTGTGAACATTTGCTTTAGTGTAGTGTAGGAAATCTGGAAAACGTGTGTTTTTATTCCCTCAATCTAGGCTGAATTACCAAATGCACAGTGAAAATACATCGGGTTTGAATTTGGATTGAAAAAAGAAAATCTATGCAGTGTTTTCTAATAAATTTTTTGTTATGACCCAGTCAAGACTTCTTGCTTGAGCGAATTTATTAAACGAACGAACACACAAGTGATATCCGAGTCTATAGGAGAGCCCATGAAGGCACCACAGATGCACCTGCGTCTGAAGAACGCTAGCTTTAGAGCTGCTCTCTGATTGGCCGCGCTGTGATTAGGAGGCGGGACTTATCTGTGCAGCTCCAGCTGATGATTAGGCGACACACCTGGCTGTCAAGATAAGTGCGCCTACCTACCTGTCACTTCCTGCTGTCGGTGGTGGATTTTTTTATTCATTTTCGCTTCTTTTTTTTTTCCTCTCTTCTCTCTCTCTCTCTCAGACATAGAGATAATTTGGCACGTCACACAGCCATGTTTGTATGATTCCGTCTAATGTATCCCGCACGGTTTGTGGACCCTGCGGACCAAACGTTGCGACCTTGGCTTCATGTGAGACTCAAAAGCTCAAAGGAGGAGTAAAGAAAACAACCCCCCCCGGACGCTGCTGGGAAAACACCGCTCGGGCTCATATTGTCGTGTTTATTAATAAAGAAAGAAGAAGCAGAAGAAGCATCAGCAACTGGAGGAGACACTGCCTGGTGGAAAGGTAAGAACCGCAGAGGCGTTTGCATGCTTTAATAAGATGAGGGAGGCTGTGCAGCAGCAGCAGAAAGCAGCAGCAGGCCTGGCTGTGCTTTGCTGGAGGATTCATATATAATAAGGGCTATAAACGCCGTGTCATACACTGCTGCTGCTGCTGCTGTCGTGACTGTATGCGGATACACTGCTGTGATTCATGAACATGGCTGCTGCTGCTGCTGTTTATGTTTGTTGTTCAGGCAGGTGCGCAGATATGTCTGTGTGCGACACTTGACGTGAATCTCGGCTGTCAAAACAGGTTTGTGTATGATGCAGGGCCGGCTACAGCTTTTATTGGGCCTTAGAGCAGAGCATGGCCCTCCCACCCTGCACCCTGCACCCTGCAACCAAGCCCTGTGATAAATAATCATGATCAGATTATTGCTAAAAAATAATCGTGCAGCCCTAGTTGCGGCTGTAAAATGCACTGAATTCAGGTGAAGAAGAACCTTATTTTAAGTATTATTATGATGCAAAGATATGTACATTAGATGTACATTATGTACAAAATCGTGATCGCAATAAATACTCGATTGTGCAGCCCTAATTTGTACTCTTAGATGCCATTTGTATTCTAACACTTTTCAACCCCAAATACTTCAGACCTGTTTCGCAGCGATAAACAAAGCACATTTAAATTTGAACCATGTTAAAATAAGATAATCCTTTATTAGTCCCACAGTGGGGAAATTGCAATGTTATTGAATATTAATACCATTTATTTACCTTTTTAAAAAGAAAATGATTAGTAACACTTCATTTTACAGGTCGGCAAATGTCATGATAATTAGTTGATAATTAGCAAGTAACCTATTTGAATTTCTTTTGGAATTACTGCCAAATTACCCCAATATTTACCTCAAAATTGATCAAAAATTACTTTATTTGGCAGTCTTGACTTGACTCTGGACTTTTATTATTATTATTTTATATCTATTGTAAACATTATTCATTAATTATATTCTGCTATTTCCCAATAGCAATACAAAGGTAATTTATAGGCTTTATTTCCTTGTCTGCTGATAAATAGATAATAATTAGCAAATAACTTATTTGAAATTTCTTAAAAAACTCCCTGAATCATTACATTAGCTACCAGGTTACATTTGTGTAGACAATAAGTCACACAATGGTGAGATTTGTGCCTGATCAGAAGTGTCTTCTATTAGTTTTCCACCTCCGCTAAAGAGCAGCACACAGCCGCTTCTCAAGCCTAAGAGCCCTATTTTAACCATTATATGCTATTTTAGCATATCAATATTATTGCTCAAAAAACTGTTTGCTCTCCTGCTTGCCGCACACAAAGGAAGGCACACACTGACGAGTTATATTCATTACAGAAAGTTGATTTAATAAAGAAAAGACCAACTCATCTAATCCGATGAATCACTTTATTCAATTTGAGGATTTTGTTTGGGTGATGACATCATAAAATATGACGACAGACACTGAAATCTTCATTCAAAAACCTCAATAGAAGCTTTTATTGTAAAAAAAAAAATGACATTCAGTAAAGCCCTACCGACCTGATACTAGCCCTGAAAGTAAATGATAGACAATATGTCTATACTGCAACTAACGGTTCTTTTCATTATGATTAATCTGAAATCAAAATGGAGATTTCAGATTGAATCTGTGCTTTTTGTAAAAACGCCACAGCGGCTATGTCTGCTATTCTTTTCTTATTTAATTCCTCTGCTGAATATAAATAAACAGGCACACTGCGGGACATGCTTTCTGTTTCCCACTACAAGCAGGAAGCATCCGTCACCATGGATACTGATGGGTGCATTACTGGCTGTGCTGTAAATGCATAATATCCCTCACCCCAAAAAGCATGATATGATTTCATGGCACAATGACCATGTATTATGCATTTATCTAAACCAACTGAAGTGAAGATTTATGACAAAATGATATGAGAAGTAGCGAGATGGAACTTACATTTTTATGGTTTTTCCTCAGTTATCTGACACATGGACTTCCATTTAGGGATAGTGGAGTTTGCACAGTCATGATCCACTCATAAAGGTGTTTTTACCTATTTAGGTTGATTCAGTACAAACTGTTCAGTACACCCCTATTCTATGGGTGGGGAAAAATAGGTAGAAGGAAGTTACCGCTTTTATTGTTGTAGTCTGACTAATGTGACGTCATATCCGTATCCGTCAACCAAAACAAACCGCAGCCGGCCGAAATGACAAAGCAGAAAACAACGGAGGGTCTGCGTGGATACGACCTGCACCCTCACATTTTAAATCCAACATGGTAAACACTACACATACAGTAAAGTATGGAAACACTTTGGGTTTCACACATTGCCAGGAAAAGCAGAGCTAGACATCACGGCTAAAGCTGCATGCTAACTCTGTCATGGACAGGAAACGTTATCGTATCATAATGTGCGGTCAAGCCAGCCGTCACTCTCATCTCCGTTGTCAAATTGGCCGCCGCTACAACTGTAGAGCACCCATATACTGATCTGATGAGGGGTAGAACTGAAGGTTTAGAAAGATGAACTCAATGTGTTCTCGTCATTCTGCCAAAATAATAAAAAAATACATTGTCACCATGGCATCCTAAGAAAAGTGTAAGGATCTGGATCGGCCCCTCGAGGGAAGAAGTGGGAAGCCCCCTGTTGTTCACTCATCCATGTGTCAGCCGCCACATTAACAGTTTCCTGCAAACTACAGTTTCAGCTCCAAGCAGAGCAGCACTTTTGTTGTGACTGAGACAGACAGCGACTTCCATCATTTGTCGAGGACAACAGGGTTTACTGTTACCCTCCCGATCTGTATCTCTACTAGATATTCCATAATAGGAATCGGTGATATGATTGCATGAAACACGTGCAAGTTACAAACTTACCTCCGGTGTGTGATTTATGTTAAAGGGACAGTGTGTGTAGGATTTAGTGGTATCTACAGTAGTGGTGTGGTTGCAGATTGCAACCAACTGAGTGCCCCTCCGCTCACTCCTCGCTTTCCAAGACTGCGGTAACGTGAGCCGCCGAGTGCAAAACTATGTTAACGCCATTCGCCTTGCTCACAGGCCATCCTCACCATAATAACACTACTTTAAGAGCAACGGAAGTAAAATGGTGGCTTGGCGGTACCACGGTTTTGCACTCTGAGGCTCACGTTGCCGCAGATTCACAAGCGAGTGGGAGAACTACGGTGGCCTTCAGGTAAAAATGGGGAAGGCTCTCTCTAGAGCCAGTGTTTGGTTTGTCCGTTCTTGGCTACTGTAGAAATATATAGTGGTGCAACATGGCGGACTCCATGAAGTGGACCCACTCCCTACTGTATGTGGATATGAAGGGCTCATTCTAAGCTAACATAAACACAATTCTTAGTTTTAGGTGAAATACACTAACACTGAAAACATGAATATTATATTCCATTTCTGCTAATAGAAACCCCCGAAATGTTACACACTGTCCCTTTTAAGGAATTGCTACCAACCAAGGTTACAGAAGACTACATTGTTCCTCATGAGTTGAGTTGAGTTGTGTTGTTTATATTGTTTTATCAGTTTAGTTGTGCAGGACCAAATTCAGCTCTCCAACACAAGAAATGTAAAAAAAAAAGCTTGTCTGGGTGTTTGTCACTTATTCTTAGTTTACTGCTTTCTTTGAAACAAAGTGCTGCAGCTGAGCCACCCACAGCACCCACATGATTTGGAATCTCCCAGGAACTCCACAACATTGGTGGTTTTGGGCTGGTACACACAGAGAAAGTATGGGAATGTTAAAAGTAGAATGTAATTGGAAGCAAACTGTTTTAATAAATTAAGCTTTTCAATTCAGCAGTAGGGCTGTTGCAGTGAAAGCATTTCCCCTGCGGTGATAATGATTGGCTCAAAAGCGCAAATTACTTAATTTATCCTGACTTTAGTGCTATACAAATAAGCTTTATTGTTAGGATATTATTAGGGTATATTATTGCTTTTTAAATAACAAATATACAAATTAATACTTGTTTATTGTTAAATGCAGAACACAGAAGGGCAATGGGACGCAGCATTTTTTTCCAGCTGTGTCTGGTTGCTATGATACGGTATATCTGCAGAAATAAAAATGTCGGTACAAGGGAGAGTACTTGGTCTGGATAAAGGGAAGGCTGAAACACGTATAGAGAGGGAGGATGCACCCACCGAAAAAAACAAAAATCGCAGTACATATCAAAGTATCGTGATAGTATCAAATCAGGAGATCGTGAATCGTTCCTTCAGCTGGCTGTTAATGAGGGTCTTTTGGCACAGAGAAGTACTCGTATCGGTACTCGGTATCGGCAAGTACCCAAATGTAAGTACTTGTACTCTGTCTGAAAAAAAGTGGTATCGGTGCATCCCTATTTAAAATGATGACACACTAAGTCATAATTGACATCAACAACAATTGCTGTATCATGCTTTAATTATATTCCCCATTACAGTATCTGTGTTTATAATCTTTCATTCACTTTGTGATACAAGCGACGGAGAGCAGGTCCACCAGGTCTCATTACTGATGATGAGACAAGTGCACGGATTGAGGTTCCAATTGTAAGCGGCTGATCTCCACAGATAGAAAAGGACACATTAGAGGGAGGATAATATATAGCTGCTAGTTGCAGCTCGTAACCATTACTGTTAGCTCCCTCACTCCCTTTCAGCCCCCTCCCATCCCCCACCCCACAGGATGCCTCCTTAAAATTTGATTACCATGCTGCTACAGAGATAATTCAGCCCTGACCCCTTTTTACGAACCTCTCAGGGACTCCTCGAAAAAAGGTGTTTGTTCAGCGAGAGGGCTTAATCATAGACGGTGTAAGCAGAGGGGAGTACGTTAGTAATGTGAGAGTACTCTATGATGGGAGGAATTTTGCCTGACAACAAGATTCATGAGATTTATTTGTCACATATACATACAAGTACGTATAGGGAAATGTTGTCCCAGGCAGTGCACAATACAAGCACTGTATTAATAATAGCCAAGCAAGCAGAAAATAACAGTTAAGAATGGAAAATAAAAATTGGAGGTTGTAGTGGGCTCAGTTTTAAACCTAGAGTGAAGATACAGATATCATATGAAACTAGAAAAAGGAATAAGGAATCCATTGGTACCAACCATGTCATACTAGCCTGTCACGAAGGTTCTGCATTTAGCATAAAAAACTCATGCCAGGCAACAACAGCTGTCAGTGTGTCAGTCTGCTGACTTGAATATGACTTGCATGTGATAATCATAAAGTGGGCATGTCTGTAAATGGGAGACTCGTGGGTACCGTGGGAAATTAGCGTTATTTGCCTTAACCCGTTATTGTCGCGTTAACTTTGACAGCCCTAATAGAGACACATGGGACTAATCTGCATCCTGTGCTGGCTTTAACTGGCTAATTAAATGTGTACATTAGAAATACATAGTGAGGAGGACATTTTACAGTATAAAATTAAATATGTCAGTGCTCTCTGGCGGACAAACTGTGATGTTGACACATCGTTTCTAAATTAACTCAAACCTAGTTTGTCATTTCTGTACTGACGTTTCTTGTCTCTAATCAGCTGACAAATGCACACTATACTGAAATATCTGCAATAAACTGATACAAAAAATCTCAATACTATCGCCTCAGATGACCATGTTATACTGTATTTTTATGATGACATTGTATACCCAGGAATTTATCTGGTAATGCAAAACACATTATGCAAAGTAGGACATTTCAGAATCATAATAATAACAGTAGGGGGTTTATACAGCATATTGCTGATGACAGAGTAGAAGGGCAAAATATAATTATGTACTTTACATACAAGTCAACTACAATCTAGTGCTGTGTCCTAACTCCATGCATACTAATTGTATACAATGTGTACTATGTACTAATCTTTATAGTATACAAGAAATAAGCATATTTACAGTTTTATACAGATAGGAAGTCATACAATATGTGGTTTCTTTCTATAATTTTTTTCTGTTTTCAAGATCTTTCTCAAATTGTCTCACCACCATTGCTAAATAATTAACATTTTTTATAGCTGTGAGTAGCTCTTTCGATTTCCCCCGGCATTTTCCTCATGCATTGCATTATGGGAGAATCACGACCATTAAAAGCAGACTCTCAAAAATCAAATCAACACTCAAAACCTGCTTAGAATGAGTGTCTTTAGCTGTTCGTATACAATAAAATCTACATACTTAACTGTTTTTACGAACAAGAAATTATTAAATTCTTGCAACTTGTCAATGTGGACGAGAATATGACTGCCGTAACAAATGGAAATCCAAATGTTTTCCAAGGATTTAATTGTGTTTGTCAGTATTCTGATGTGTTCCTGGAGCTGTTTTACTAACATCCATAATTTGTTTTCATTTATTCCAGCTGTGAGCAGCTCTCCCTGTTCCTTTGTAAATTGCATTGTGGGACATTGTGTCCATCAAAAGCAAACTTCAAAACAATCACGTGTTTTATTATTATTCACAGTGACTGTTTTGAGTATACTTCCTTTTTCACTTTTCCAGTGAGAGCACAATGTAGCCAGAGAACCTGGAACTGGACACACACAGTGTAGGTCTCCCTGCTGTGGCTGGTGTATACTGCCATCTAACGGTCACACACGTCTGTTAGAGTTGAGGGAACTCAGCTTTCCTAGTGTGTCTGTATTCTGTCTCTACTATATTTGCATGCAAGTGGCTGGTAATACTGCTATATTTGCTGCTATCTTTAACTTATCTTAATATCGAGAAGCCAACATTTTCTGAATTGTAGGCGTCTTATGTTGAGTCAAAAATAATACATTGCCTTTTTGTGTCACATACATTTGTTTCAGTACATTTCATTGAGATAATAAGGTATTACTAAATTTGTATTCAACAAAATTTGAAGCAAAATAATATCGTAACATGTATGTATGTGTATATATATATATAATAATATCGTAACGTGTGTATATGTATATATATATACATATATATATATATATACGTTACGATATTATTTTAATACAAACCATGATGTTTTTTTCTAACCTTAAAAGCAGTTTTGTAGCCTAAACCTAACCACTCGTATCACAACGTTAACCACGTGACATTGTACGTTTCTGCAAGCGTGATACAAGGCTGACATGAAATGTATTTATCAAACAGGTTTTTTGGTTCATAAAACATTGACATTCAACGTATCTTATGGTTTGCAGAAATGTACAATGCAGAATTTGAATTTTGTACATTTTGAAGGGTTAATCTGGTGACTTTGTATTGCACTGTTATAAAGTTGGGAACTCACAAGAGACACACTCAAACTCAAACAACATTGGATCCTACATTTGCCATAATGCATCTCAGACTTCGGAGCTGACAAAGCTCCTCCAGAGACACAGAAGACATTTTACAACTGTTTTCACAGGCTGACTGCTGGTAGTACTGCCTGCAACTATAGTAAACTGATCTTGTGTGTAAAATCAGTGGGGTGCCCCTTTAAAACACTACCTTACTTGGTACTGATAAGTGACTGCTGTAACAGTGAAGAGGCACGGACGGCTTGCATGGTACAACAACCATCGGCTGTCTGTCACTTTCACTTTTGAAAGGAAAAAAAAACAATAAATACCTACAGTAAATAATAATAAATGGGGAACACCAGCATTTGTAGCATTTGCTATGAGTTAGTAAATAAATATAACCCTGTTGTGTGCATGTATAGGATTGTGGCATACGTGAGAGTGCATCTACATTTCTAAGTAGTGATCCTCCACACATGCAGCAATTCATTTGCACATTAGAGGGCACCTTAGCACTGAAAACAGCCACTCTGCTTGCAATGCGGTTCTCATCATCTCTGTCTGTTTGCATGTGGGACTTCTTGTGGTAGCTTTAGTCATTAGTCCTTTTACTTCAGAGTATTTCTACTTTTAATGCTAATTAAGGGAAAATGTAATGAAAAAAAACAAGAGGTTAAAAACTTGTGTCCTCTGTGTTTCCAGGCATGGATGAGAGGTTATGTGCGCCCCCCAGCTAAAGGCCTCTGTCGCCCTGACCTGTGCATCCCGCCAGTCCCTCTGTGAGCATGTATCGCAGGAACGGGCTTTCGGATGGCACCAGCATCAATTCAGTCACCTCGGAGGTAAGAGCAAGCTTTCTGTAGTGTTCAGTGCTACAGTTTGTAGTTATGTTGGGCCGGAGGATGGTGATGTCAGTTTTGATAGCCAGTAAAATAAAAGTTTACTACATTAGCTAAGTGTGTTGAATTATTTGGGCTGTCAAAGTTAAGGCGATAATAACGCGTTAACACAAATTTGTTTTAACACCACTAATTTCTTTAACACATTAACGCAACTTGTGATTTTTAGGTTGTAGCAGACTCAGTTTTAAAGCTGGAGTGAAGATACTGGCATCATATGAAACTAGGAAGGAAGGAGGTTAAATAACGCTCCAAACTTACGCTAAATTTTGGTGAGGAAAAACTGGCATGGCCATTTCCAAAGGGGTCCCTTGACCTCTGACCTCAAGATATGTGAATGAAAATGGGTTCTATGGGTACCCACGAGTCTCCCCTTTACAGACATGCCCACTTTATGATAATCACATGCAGTTTGGGGCAAGTTTGGGGCAAACTCAGTCAAGTCAGCACACTGACATGGCTGAGTTTGCCATGTAATGATTTGAGCATATTATTTTATGCTAAATGCAGTACCTGTGAGGGTTTCTGGACAATATTTGTCATTTTTTTGTGTTGTTGATTGATTTCCAATAATAAATATATACATACATTTGCGTAAAGCAAGCACATTTGCCCACTCCCATGTTGATAAGTGTATTAAATACCTGACAAATCTCCCTTTAAGGTGCATTTTGAACAGATAAAAAATGTGATTAATTTGCGTCAATCACGTGATTAATCGGGATTAAATATATCAATAGGCTGACAGCCTATTAATTGCTGTATATGCATTACATGAATTATGTATTTACGCACTTACAGTCAATCAAAAATGGTAGCAATTGATTACCATGTAATTATTGGTACGCTGTCTGTAATTAGTACATTACCGTAGTCCTAAAGAGTGCAGCAGTGGGAAATAATAGTTATAGACAGATGAGACAACAAGATGGCCCAGGGCACTGAGTTTGAACCATACTGGTTTGAAACTTTGAATGATTAAGTTTGGATCACAATGTTGATATAGAATACATTTTGACTAATGATGGTGCTACATTAACATCATTACAAATGTCTATATTCATGGTTATCTGACCAGTAGTTTAGGATAAATCCTTAAGATGAATTGATCAGCTTTTCTGCCCGTCTAGCACTGTACTTAAATTTGTATTTTTCCACCTGTAGACCACTTCCACGTAGTCTCTTTCTCAAAATGGCTTATTGCACGTGTCTTTTTGTATGCCTATTGTTCTCTTTTTCCAAGTAATAATTTATAAAAAAAAACCTTTCCATTTGGGTTTGTTGATTATAATGCCAGAGCTGAGGCTTAACACAGGAAGGATAAGAAGTCAACATTCAAAGCACGTTGAATCAAGGCTAAACATCGGAGGCATTTATGTTATATTATGATAATTTGAAATGGGCAGTGTGCCAGGAACAAAGCATCTGTTTTTACTTTAATAACCCAGTGAATCACACTATGCAAGTCAGATTTATTTTTAAGTGTCTGCGGTTGTGTCTTTGTCCCTCTCATTGTCCTCTCCTGTCTGTATATGTGTCTTATAAAAAGTACCCTGTGGAGTTCTCTTGTAAACAAACAACATTTATGTTACACTGTGTGTACGCTTGAGGTCTAACAGATGTTTTCAATGTATTCCTTCCTCATAAAACATTTGCAGAGCAGATTTTTATTTGGACATGTTGACATCCATGCTTATTAGCCAAGCATTAGTGTGTTTCTTGACAGCCACCTGTTGCTGGAATAGTGTGAAACTAGGGCTGTCAATTGATTGCAATATTTAATTTTGATTAATTGCATGATTGTTTATAGTTAATCACGATTAATTGCAAATTAATCACACATTTTTTTATCCATTCAAAATGTACCTTAAAGCTTGTTACGTAGGTACAGAGCAGTTACTATGGTTACTGCGTGTGTGTCTCTCAGGCCAGCAGCAGCTCTGACTCTCTGGATGGACCTTGCGTGGACTACGCCAAGAGCTACGATGCAGTCGTCTTCGATGTGCTGAAGGTGACGCCCGAGGAGTTTGCTGTAAGTACGCTTCAAAAGTCGCTCGGTGTTTGTGCAGCATACAAGACGGAGCAGATCTTACCTAGAAGACCCTCCAAAGACCCTTCGTTATAGTTGGATTAACACTGAATCACACAGAGAATTCTCACCAACTCTGCTGCTCTGCGGAGCTTTTTAGCCTCTTTTAGCTTTTTGTTTTTGGGCAGATTTACTGTTAAGTCCTCATCAACCTTGTTTCCAGCAGCAGCAGGCCGCTGGTTTCCCCCAAAAAAGTATGCTATTTTAAAGTAACGTTTGTCTAAGCTAAACCAACAGTTTAAGTTCACTGCTTTAGAAGATGTGAAATATAATTAAAAATCTATGTGTGCAGCAGAACACATTGCAAAAGGACTGGGTGAAGTGGAATATAGATGCTCAACAAATGGAAAGACACTTCTCTTGGAAAATTAGATTGCTGCAGTTTATGTGACACTATTTCAATCAAAACTTTACTGCATCTCAAGTCGTAAATTGTCGCATCATATCCCAATTCATGTGACAGCAGCGTCCATAATATTCATTTATCTTATCTTCATCATTGATCTTTAGTAGTTATTCCCAGCCCAGCTTTTCCAGTTATGACCTATGGACGTACATTATGTACTGTATACTCCCACCATCATAATTTCATGATGTCGTTCAGCTGTCGTATGTACTTTACGTACTGTATATATGCCACTCTTAATCTCCTGCATATTGAAAGATAATATGGATTTCTTTCTTGTTCTGTCAGAGCCAAATCACCCTGATGGATGCGCCAGTCTACAAAGCGATACATCCAGAGGTAAGAGAGACATGTTGTCAAGAGGTTGGTCTCCTGAGTGTCATTTCCACTTCGAACTACCAACACCACATTTTCACCTTGTAGGAAAAACCAGGCTTCCAGCTGGTGCACTGTTTGAGGGGTTCTGGTAGTTCACGTCATTTCCAGTAACTATGTTGGTAGTGTCTGTGAATATTCTTAAATAATTCTTAAAATGAACAGGACAACAATAATCTACGATTGTCCTATCTCAAACTGTTTCTGAGTAGGGATGGGAACCAAAATCCGGTATTAAACGGGCGAGTATTGATAAGCTTTATCGGTATTTTTGAACGTTCTGGTGTAATTTATTATCACGCTGCAGTGTGCATCTCCTCTGCTATCTGTGAAAGCAAACAGCTGATCAGAGAGGCGGCGGTGGAGACAGTGAAGTAAACCAGGTGAAGTGAAGATAACAACTACGCTCGTTACTGTAAGTGCAATAAAACCTTCACGAGTAAAAAGCCGATACCTTATCATTACACCCGTTCAACAAGCATAAAAATTATGTAAACATGTAGAAAAATGATATTTCAATCTGCTCATCCACTGCTGCTATGTTAACACAAGCACAGCACGCTAGCTCAGCTTATAGCGAATAGTTACAAACAAGCTGAAACAGAAGCAGTCTGTCTGTATGTAGTCTAACTGTTTAGCTTAGTTTGCCATGTTTCTTAAAATTCTTGTAAACTAACTTATCAGCTGTCTGAGACACAGCAGCCCCTCCTCTGTATATAGCAACAGTACCTACAGCAGTGAATCACATCAGCAGAGGGAGGAGGACAAAGGACAGGAGGAAGTACTGATACTGACTGATGTCTGTGCTCTTCATTTTTTATCAACTTCACTCAGGAATATGATTATTTAATGACATTTTAGATGAGTATATTATTGAGTTTGCATAGTGATTTGATGTTGTAAACATTACTGTCGCTGCTCTAGAAACATTTAGTTGCATTTAAAATTAAAATATATTCTAATCCTGTTCTGAATTTATTCTTTTTTTAAATTTAGTAATGAAAAAGAACCGATAAAAGTATCTATAAAGAACCAAACCGATAAGGAGTATCCAAAAGAGTAGTAGCATCAATAAAATCCTAACCATATCCATCCCTATTTCTGAGTTAATTTGTATCAGATCAGAAGAAAATCCGAAGTGTTTTGCAGGGAACCCCTCAGAGATCTACCCCTCTCCACAGAAGGATTCCAGTCCTCCTTTCTGTTTCAAATACTTCTAATGCCTTCACAGCTGTTGCCACTCAGCTGAACCCAGACCGGCCTTAGTGGTTGAACTCTCTCCACTGGAAAACCCTGCATACCCTCTGTTAGTCATTGGAATTCCAGTCACCGCTCTGCCCTGAAGGATTTCCTTCTACACAGACTGTAGGTAGGGAAGAGAAACAAGCAGAGATGGTAGAGACATTAAAGGACTGATAATTAGAAATTAACTCAAGATGAGGCCCTCACAAGCACACAAGACGGTGAACAGTCCAGTTCACTCATTCAACATAGTGTCCTGTTTTATTTCATTTAAGAATAGCCATGTCTGTCAGTGGTGAGCATTATCCACAGAGAGTAAATAGCACTACAAGTTCCAGCTAATTCCAGTTTCTTATTAAGACCTTATTTTCTTGATGAGACCAACATACTGCGTTTCCATGAATGAACCAATCTACAGTGATCGGTTGACAGAAGACCGATATATGGAAACAGTAAAAGATAAACTTGACATGCAGATTGTCCTCTGTCATCTAACACCATCTGCATGTTAATACCAATTTGTTTTCTTCCTTTAATGTAATTTTAAATATAGTGCCAATAAACTGTTAATCCAATGACGACCATGAAATCAGCTTTATGTATTTATTGTAGGGCTGTCAATCGATTAAAATATTTAATCCAGATTAATCGCATGATTATCCATATTCAATCGCAATTAATCAAACATTTTTTATCCGTTCAAAAGAGAGTTTTAAAGATTTAGAGAGAGATTTTTCAAGTATTTAATACTCTTATCAACATGGGAGTGGACAAATATGCTGCTTTATGCAAATGTATGTATATATTTATTACTGGAAATCAATTAACAACACAAAACAATGGCAAATATTGTCCAGAAACCCTCACAGGTACTGCATTTAGCATAAAAAATAC